>JAOWAW010104282.1:0-14768 GCA_028565695.1 Nicola tetela
TGGTAGAGCTGTCATGGCGTCATTACGCCAAGATAGTTAATTTTTGTAGTGTGTACCTTAAGGCAGGATGGTAGCCCCAAAACACATCTCGGGATTCTTGGGGCGTAGCTTCAAGCAGTCTTTTTTGTTTGGAGGCGGGGGGGGGGGGGTCAACAGTGTGATCATAATAATTGTTATGGCAGGGATGTTTAGATTAGAAACTATGCCTTGTAGGTTTCTATTCTGAGTCAAGAATACTTTGTTTTGGTGCCACTGAGTACCATTGGTAAGGACATTTGTTCACATTGCTGATGCTAACAAAGAAAGTATTTGAGAGGTTTAAAGGGAAATATTGTGGTTTACAGGGAGATACCCTGCAAAAAAAGCTTGAAGAAGTGCGTGCCATTCTCAGAACGGGTGAGTACAAGTTCATCTTGTACAGCTCTGCAGAGCAGTCAGAAGGGCCAGGAAGCAGCGAGGAAGAGCTGCTTGAAGCTGAAGTGGCTAATCACATGCGTGTTGTTTACAAAACTCTGAGTGGTCAAGTGAAGGCCTTCCATGGCTCAAAGCTCTTAGAGTTTGTTCAAGTGCTGAACTTCATGAAGCTTGACTGCACAGATAGGAATGGCGCTCTGGTGCATGAATATTTGGACAAACACAAGGTAAGATCAGACTACAGAAACACAATCTCAAGAATCTGTTTGAAATTCCTTTAACACCATTCAATAAAGGAGAGCTGGAGAACACATCAAGACCATTACTAAAATCATTTCCCCAGCGTGAAGATAATCTGATTATGCAAGTTTCACATATTCCCTAGAAGGCAGTTGGGGGTTTGGTTGTGAAGTGAATAACATATTCCAACGCATCACTGTTAATGTTTTTATTGAGCAGTGATGTTCTGAACCAATTAAGCATATCTTACATCATGCATGACACTCTGTTTTTCTACCTAATGTTACATCTATGTTGGAAGAGAGCTACTGTTGCAGGTGTCTAGCTGCTGCATCATACCCTCACCTTCCTGATGAGGATTTTAAGAGTAATTTATGTTCAGAAAAGGAAATTGTGATACTTGACTTAATCCGACCGCTGCATGTTAGTTGTAAGGTCTTGTGAAACTTTTAACCCCAAAAGGTTCCTTCATTGCAATGGCTCAGGATACTGTTTGATGAGTGACTTCATTCCTCTCCTATGCTGTTGTCATACTTCTCCAGATCATGGAGGAAGTGTTTCAAATTGTGTCTGCTCTGAAGAGTTCTGGGCATCCAGATTTCACAAAGGACCAGCTCCTAACAATGCCTGTTCATGAACCACTGGATGAGATCAAGGCAAAGGTATGGACTGATATTGACTGATCTTTCCACAGAGAGGAGAACAGCTTTAGCTAGTATGCGTGTGAGCTGACAAATAGAGCAGCCATATTTTTATACGCTAGGCATGTGACAGGAGCCATGTAACCAAGGCCTGTGATGAAAACCATGTGTACAGGCTTCCTATAGACCGATGACATACAGGTTTTCATGTGAGAGTAAAGGTGCAACATTGACATGAATGTGTACATATATGCAGTAAAGTACAAACTGGAAAAGACACCTATGCAGAAGTGTGAAATAGCACTTGAAGAACAAACTGTCGACAGGCAAGCACTCTGAATGAGGATGGAAACACCAAACATTTCTTTGTCTTCCTCAAGTCATAACAATAAGCTAAACATTGAATTCAGAAGGGATACAACTCTCACAAGGAGGAAATCACTGAGCAATTGGTGGATCAGCGTGGAAGAAGTAGTGAGTTTAACCAACCAATGAGCAATTGGCAGATTACCGTGAAGTAGCAAGTATAATGAACCACTTGGTAGTGGTAATGGTCACACAAACATAGGTCAAAAGAATTATGTGTTTTTATGTGTATGCGTTGGCATTGGAATACATATGTAGTATATTTCTTGTCCTCTATCATGGTCTGGTTAATTTTGTAGCTGGTCACCATGGCATCATCAATTTGCTTTGTGGGAGTTGTTGATCAATGATCAGTATAGTCGTTTCAGTAGGCACTTTTCTTTGCACACTCAACACAAATAGCTCATGAAACGTTTAGGTATGTAATGTCTGCATGTAGTTGTGCAGTGCATTTGATATAATTACAGTGCTCACTGAGCAGAAGTGGGAATAATCATAAAGCGTGATTTTGAAAAACTGACCTTCAATTGTCTTTCTCTTGATGACCCTCTTACCTTTGAGAGAAGACCTTCCAACATTATGTTTTGCTGTTGTGGAAATAATTTTATTGCCCTGTTTGTTGTGTTTCAGGTGAGCAGCTATGATGCAATAAGACGAAGCTGGGAGCATGACGTTGTCACTCTGAATGGGAGATACGAGATTTTGTGGTTTTTCACCATCACAAACACCCTCCTGCTTCACGATCATTTGGTTGCGTGGCGGTACTTCGAGATAGCAAAGGCATTTTCATTTCTCTTTGCTTGCGAAGAGGAGACTATTAGGGAAATAAAGCAACTGATTCAGGTTACGGCATTTGTGGACAGTGCCAGATTGAAGGAGGTGGGTTATGTGGAAAATTAAAAAAATCACTTTCCAGCACAAATTTTCAGTATAGGTGTATAAACACAGAAAGGTACCATGACGGCTGTTTAATGCTACATGTTCAGTTTGGCTATGCTGCCTTGGTTTACTGGTGGTGATGAGATATTCATTGTGAGGTGAAAATTGAATCCCGATCTTTTTCCCATTCTGTAATGGCTAGTGTGGACTGAGAAGAGGGAAGAAAATAGTTGCTTGAAGGTAATGGAAAACAGACTGGTTGGATATATTTTCCTCTAGGTCCGTCTTTGATCTGGGACCATTGTTTCTCCGTCGGTGTCACGTCTACCATTATGTTTATGATTTTTGCTTACTCCCTCTTTGTCAGGAATCGGCACTGGAATTTGGAGTGAAACCGCTGCCTGGAGAGGCTGACATTTCTGAGGTCAATGCACTTCTTCGAATTGTCTGTGGCAATGACCGGATTAAGGAACTTTGGCTGCCAGGAAACACATCAAAGCGTATTGTGAGTTGCATGTATTTAGCAGAAAAAAACATAATTTGACACCTGCATAGTTCATGTAGAGTGTGTGCGTGTGTGTTCCAATGAGTTTGCATGTGATCATTCACAAACAAGCAGCTGATAATGTTACATTGACACTGCTTTTCAGACCAGTGGATGTGTCTGCCTGCACGTGTGTAATGGATTTGCACAAGCCGAGTTCATTCACCCACTGTTCAGCATTTACAAGAAGCTAGCACGGCCGCCTCGTCCATATGAAGTCCTGCAGTGCTCAGCGAAGACACCTCTTGAAGAAGTACAGCGGTTTATTACATGTTGGAGGTGTGTATTGCATGTCATGTTGAACTTCTCTTTTTGCAGAGCTCTGGAAAATGTGACATGTTCTGTCCACCGTCATCTTTCTCTCTCTACTGCCTCCTATCCTGCATCTGTTGTTCATGGTGTATGGTGAACATCTATTTGCGATACATTTTTTTGTAATCATGTTATTCCTCTAGGCTCTGTGGCCACATCTTCACAGTCATCAATGCCTCGAAGCTTTCGCGTCCACTCTTGGAGGTACATTTTTGTACTTAAATAGTTTTTTCTGGAGCATCATGGACTTTAATTTGCGTTTTGTTATTCTTGTTGCCATTATATTGGTAGTTTGATGACACTTGGCAGTGCTTGTTTGTGATAAAAAGTGAGAGAAGATCTATGTTGCCTGTTTCTTTAGTCTTAGCTACTATTTCTGCCTACAGGTAGGAACAGTAGTCTTGCATTAGTTCTCTTGTCCTTCAAAGAATAACTCCATGGCACTTATTTCTCTCAACTCTCATTGGATTTTTAGTTTCTAGAGGAGCAGTTGAAGACTATTCGAGAGAGCTTGGCATCTGAAGTTCACCTTTTGGAGACAACATCATCAGGGATCCGGGCTCGGTCATGGATGGAAACAAAGAATGAGAAGGTGGAGGAAAATGCCGCAAAATTGATGAATCGATCGGTTTTGTGGGCAAAATGCTGCTCCATATCGCTCGTGCACAGTCAGCCTGGTGGGTTCAGGTCGGGCACTTTATACATTTCTGCGTGACTGTGTGGTGGTGTGTGTCAGATTTATTGTAAAAAATGGGTTGTTTTTTGTGTTTCAGATAATTTGATTCAGATTTGCCATTTTTGCATCAATATGATTTGTGACATGAGAATATAATCAGCTTCAGTCAGAAACTCACTTTCTTTGTAGCTATGGGTATCAATATTTCTTGCCCTCCTCGACCTTCAGTCTTCTTCTTCTCCTCCATTTTACCCTTGTTCTTTCCTTCTTCCTCTACATGACTTTCAGCAGTCTTTTCTTGCTTTTTCCTCTCCCACTTTCCCTTCTTTCCACTAGGAAATGGCAAAACACATTACATTCGCAAGAGAATGGCTGCCGCTGTTGATGTCCCCTGTGTCAGTTTGGTAGTAAACGAAGCATTTGACTACAGTGTGGCTATTGACCAGCTGAACAATTTGAAGTCACTTCAGTCATGCAATGTACACGTGAATATCACTGTTATTCCACCGCTGGCACAGGCTGAAAAATGGGCAGAGAAAAGTATTGTTGAGGTTAGTGGAAAGTTTAGGTCACAGGATGATCTAGGGTGTTTGAAAGTTGTTTAAGCTGGTAATGAACAAACCACAACATAACTGTGTACACTGGACTATATAGGCATGAGGTGACAACACAAGTAGTTGACTTAAAGTGTCCAGGGGCACTTTTTATTTTCCATGAAAACCGCAAATTTTGTTTTTCTTTTCACAGTTTCATCCTTTGCAAAGCCAAAGGAAGAAAGTAAAGTGCCCATTGCAAAGGAAGTTTTGCCTTTTTAATCTGCCTGCAGTTGTGCACTTCAACAGGAAAAACACTTGAAGATGCGCTGTAAAATCTCACTTTTTCAGGTTAAAGCATTGTTCAGACTACAGTCTCCTTTTTATCCTAGATGGACCACAACAAGACTTAACTAAGGGTTCAAAGCAAAGGTAGTTATGCACAATTCGCAAAATGAAAACCTCCATTTATAGTTTTTTCTCATTTCACAGATGCCCATTTTTATTCTCTTTCCTCTCTCCTCCCTGGTTATAGACCCATGAAAAGTATGTAAACTTTTGTTATTCATCAAGCCATTTGTCAACATTGAACCAAAGAAAATGTGGGCAACCAAGGGAAATGGTGCCCAAAATTGGTACACAAGCTCACATGAACAAAGCATGTAATGGACTGACTGACTGCGTACAAAGTACCTTCAAGACATGCAACCACAAGGTCTTTGTAGGTCTCTTAGAATAATACAGAGGCAACTTAGTATACATTCTTTAAAGCTGCAAACCCTGCAGCTACCAGAGGCAGGAAAAATGGAGGAGCAGATGGCTTCATCAACACCGTAGCCTCAACAGAGTTTGTGCTTGTATATCTATTGGCAGTAAGCTGTTGTAGGAGGTGTTCAATGATTCACACCCTGATTTGCCACTGGCAGTTTGAGATGTATACAGAAATTCTCTGAGTCAAATGTTTCCCTGCTGCTGCCTTCCCGTACTCTCCAGTAGTGATCAGCAGTCTATCCCAGCCTTGTGTGCACGTCTGGGGCACCACATTTTCCGCATAGCACGTACCGAGAATCGCTAGGATTGACTGGCGGTGATCCTGAGTAGAGAAGCTTCGCAGAGTAAGAAACAAGCAACCCTTAGAAAGCAGACTAAATGGTGCTCTTCTAGGCTGCCTCCAATGCGCAACAAAGCTGATCTCATGATTGTCATGAAGCCTAGTTACTTAGCTATGGTAAGGCTGCAATCGAGGTGAGAGAACAGTGCTAGGTGGTCTTTCAGTCAGCGTGTGGTGGTCTCTCAGCCATTGTGCCATGGAGCGCAGGCTAAGTATGTGAATCCCCATTTATCCCGTGCATGGTGACTTTCATCCCGTGGATGGTGACATTCCTTCCAAGAAGTGATAACTCCTGTTTGGAGGGTGCAACTTTCTCTGTTCCTGGGAAGAATGAAAGGACTATTCTAAGGGAATTCGGCCATGGAACATTTATTAGCTGTTGCCAATCCTAAAAATTACAATGAAAAATAAAGTAACGGAAGATGCGCATTTGACGCCAATTCACGGATTTCAAAGCGCTGCAGTTCTATGCAGCATAAATGGCACCTGAATCGCCATGTCACTAGCTTCACACAGCGAAGCCGGTAGAAACTAGTGCTAGTGGTGCCTTGTCATCAAAGTCAACGGATGCAAACTTTTCTTTAAGGAGGATCAGTGGATAAAAATATGTCATTTGACAACTTAACACCACTTACAGTAGAACCTCTCTTATCCAGGCACGTCAGGACCGAAAGGGTGTCCATAAGTCAGAAATGCCCATAACTCGGCAACAATTTACCAACACACATGTGTAATGCGTCATTTTCTTTCTTTCTCTTTCATACGATTTAAACAATATCAAGAGAAAAAGAACTGTGGAGATTGTTCTCATAACTTAAGAAAGAAAGAGGTGATGTTGACACCTCATGTACTGCTTCAAGTTGAAACACAGCATACAGTAAGCCTACAGGTATGTACAGGTAAATATGTACTTGTTTATGTACAGTAGCTACATTTACATTGTACATGTACACGTAGTACATGTACACTAGTACAGCGCATGTATTTCTTACACATAGACTACGTCGAGTACAGTCAGTACATGCCTACATGAAAGATGTTGGATGCGGTCCTGATGCCCTGACACGTGACGTGCGCTGCAGAAAAAAAATCCTCCATGGAGCGCCCGGTAGAGGGAGGTGCCTGGATATGGGGAGTCCAGATAAGAGAGGCTCCACTGTATTCACACTAACAAATAACACAAGACAGGGAAGAGGTGATGTTTGTTATTCGTGGCAATCAAAGAGAGGGACGGAGAGGAAGGCAAAAAGAGAAATAGAGGTGACCAGTTTGATACCAATTTGTAGCATGCTGTCACTTGTTCATGCTGCAACTGTGGCATGTAAATGTGGTGTTAATCTTATTTGTCCACTGAAATTCCACCAGTGAGTTGAATCTTTGGTTGCTCTTCCTTGTTTGTCTATATCTCAATCTGCCAAGGGATTGGGTTGTGATTTGTGATGTTGTCTAGAAAACCTACATTCATGTCTGTCTAGAATGCTGATGTGGAGGAGCAGGAATGGCTGTTCTATAACAGGCGAACAGATGGGATCAAGTACTACCAGCAACTGGACAGTCAGGAATACGAGGAAGACGAGCGTCGTTATCGTGAGCTCATGGCCTATGTCCATTGGTTCTTCACCAGTCTTCTTGTTTTTGGATATGCTCATGACCCAGTCAGCCACAAGAGCTTCCGACTTCCAGACGGTGCACAGTGGACTTTCTTTGTTGAGGTGAAAAGACATGCTTCATTCTGTACCTGTTTGCACTCAGGTGTAGTTAACACTGTTTTAGTGGCAGCTTAGCATCTAAATAGAAGCATCATAATATGTTGCACCATGGACATTGTGGATGTTGGGAAGATTGCCTGTTTCTTAGTCGGAAAGAAATCTTTCTAAATGTTTCTCTGTATTTTCCAGCATTGTGGCACTCCATTCAGATAGAAACTAGAATTCTGTAAGGGAAATGGATTTCCTAGGCTTTTTTGTTTTAAGATTGACTCTCAAAGAACTTTAGAGATGGGAGAATTGTTCATGATTAAAGGGTGCCGTGTTGGACTTGTTGATTGTGCAGCTGATCATGTCAGTAACAGAGCTCAGATGTTAGCATAAAAATGCAGCTCAGGAGAAAGTGTGTGATTAGTAATAGTGTGGCTTTGTAGAACAAATCCTGGCCATTCTCTACTCAGGTTCCGTCCCTTCACTGTCCATGGGAACTGCTCGATGGTGAAGTTTTGTTCTTGGAGTCAGCAAAAGCAAAGGAAGAGAGTGGCAAAGATGTGAAAGTTCTTTGCCGTGAGCTACCTCTGTTCGGTCTCATAGGTGATCCAGATTATGTCTCTGAGGAATTGTAAGTCTATAATGATCTGGATTTGCATCAGCCATGCGCATCGGAGAGAATTGCCTATGCATGCAATGACGTACTGACTCGTATGTGTGTGCTATGAAAGATAATAGCTAAAGCATTAAGAATTGCACTTCCTTGTCTGCTTTGTTGTTGTGTTGTAGACACTCTGGTTTAGTGCATCTGGCTAGTATTACTGTCAAAATTCCTGCAGAACTGGCATTTCTCTTTTTCTTGGTGGATGACTGTTTTGCTGGGAAGAAATATGGCACCATTTATGTGGTGTCCTGCAACACACAGAAGACAAGCAAAACGTTTGGTTCACTCTTCTGACTCCATAATGCAAGCAACACCAAAAGCTTCAAGACATCAATACAACACAAACTCAGGTGACCCTAGTGACACTGCATGATCATGGACAAAACACCTGACAATAGTTTCACAACACTATCACTGACTTCACCTGACACAACTATATTTATGTGCAATATGGCATTCTTCCCCTCTTAGTTACAAATTAAGCCTTTCTGAACCTTGGCAAGTCCTCATCGAATGCCGTAGAGTAACTGGTTGGCTCATCAATTCCATGCCAGTGGCAGATGTGTCCCTTTTGGTCCTCTCATCCTGTTGTGCCCCTGCCATGTCCATCCAAGATTCCTCCAAAAGTTTGCATTTATTCGTTGTTGACTGATTGTTCCCAGAACTTAAGCTTCCTTCTGGGCCTTTGTCATGTAGAGAGTCCCCTTGATCACTGGACTGTTTCTCTTGGGTGTCATCCTCTGGCATGGTATCACTTTGATTACTTCCATGATGAAAAACAGCAGCTGGTGCAACATCCGCAACTTGTCAAGCACGCATCTGGTCAACATGGCAATTTATATAATCTTTCAAGAGATGAAATAAGGTGGTGTGAAGAGTTCCATGAAAATTTGATGTTTTTTTCCATATCTTCAGGGAGTTTGACCTGGAATTGGATAACGAAAACAGCGAGGTGGTTTTTGTCTGCAAAGGCTTGAAGATGCTTCAGAGTGTGAGCTCTCGTCAAAGCCAGCCATTCTTTAAGAAGTTCTGTAAGTATACTGTAGGTGTTCACATTTAAAGCATCCACATTATCCTGTCAGTTTTTGTACAAGAAGACCTGGTGATTTCTTTCTGTCATAACCGAAAGCTGTAGCTTTAAGGCTATTGTCCCCCCACCCCCTTGAGAGGCCATGTTCCAAAATAGGAGGAACCACTTGTGATGGGTGAATCATTGTAGTCTCTCCTTGACATTCCAACTCACCATATTATGGAATCACAGTGAACAATATTTTAGGCTTTTGTAAAGGAGGAAGAAAGTGCTCTTTTCTTTGAAGAATATGACAAAAACATCCCAGTGGACATTTTCTATGGACTAACAGGAAAACACTGCTGAGATGTACCATGTATTTTGAAGGTGCTACAGGTCTTCAGTAACATCTGTAGTGAGCCACCACAATGCAACAGTGCTAACAAATTGAGCCACCACAATGCAACACTCACCACAATATTAATGCAACACGTCTAACAAAGTTTACTCTGCATCTGCATCCAATTTAGCTAAAAGCCAACCAATACTGTCCTTCGTGCAAGCAAGTAAGATAACTGCCGGAGAGTGCCGACAGCTGCTTGCAGAATACGTGCCTGCTGAACTGAAGCACCTTAAACTCTTCTATCAGATGTTTCTCAGGTATGTAGCATGCAGTGTAGCAGGTGGTTGATGTGATTTGTGTGCTGGGGAGGTTGCTGAAGTGTGCGTGACTTTGTAAGCATGTGTGTATTCAATGGTGGTACGGTCTACCCTCATTATAACGACCCTCATTATAATGTAAACCCCGCCATTACATAATCTTTGTTGCTGTCCCGGCAAGCGGCATATAAAACGTATGGCGAAGATCTCCGTTATAACATAATTCCGCTATAACTTGACTTCACTATAACGGCAGTTTTCATTGGTCCCAGTGAAGCATTTGTCATACATTTTGTCTTCTCTATAACGTAATGTATAAAGGCCAAAGAGAGCAGCGCTGTTAGGTGTGTTCGATGTGTATGTGCATGCATGCGAGTGTGAGGAATGAGAGGTATAGGTGTGAAATCATGCATTGTTTTGTGGAGTGCGCAGCGTGACCACTACGGATGCCTGCTAAATAAAAAAAATAAAAATAAAACTTCATTATGAGGCAAATTTGCTCTTTCAAGCAAACTTACGTTATATACATGTAAAATAAATTCGTTATTAAGCAATGCCTTTCCCGGTCTGCTCAATTTTGTTATATCGAGGGTAGACTGTATATGTTCTTGCTGAAAATTCATAACGTAAACAACAGTTCTCTATTAGCACCAGCATTCTAAGTTTTGGAAAAGATGTTTCATCTCAGTTGCCTGAGCCTTCATCAAGTTTGTTCTTTTGGATAGGAGACTACGGATTATATAGCCAAATTTTTAAGAGGAGTGTGTGTGTATTGGAGTACGTGTTGAAGATGTGTGTTTTCTATGTGGGAAGTGTGGTTGAAGTGTGGTTAAAGTGTTGTGATACAGTGAATGAGGTGCGAGGTGACATGAAAATATGAGAAAGCATGGTGAGATGTGGACATTGAAATCTATTTTAGTAAATCCAGCCATATTGCGCTTAGCTCTATTCCCTCTTCTCATGTTCATGCTTGGTTTTCTGTCAAGAGATCTATACGGCTTCCTTAATTCTTTGGGCTTCATGTTGTCTTAAATGGTTGAGGATTTCTGGATGTTCCTAGTCAATGTCTTTGTCTAGTAAAGCATGCTACGCGATTGCAGACAGTTTTGGATGGCCTTTCTTCACGTGTCCAGGGTTTCTTTTACTCGTGTTCATTCTGCCTGTGTCACCTATGCATGCTGTGGGTCATTCCTTGCAGTCAATGTTGTACATGATGTTGCTCTGTCGGGTGTTGGGGTGGTGTCTTTGAGACTTTTCTGGAGGAACCATGGCCAGGGTTGTGCTTTACCAACGATGTGTATGTTGAATGGTCTCAGTATTCGCTGAATGACTGGAATGGTGTCAACACATGGAATTGGTACAGGGGTTTTTGGTTGTTCCTTTTTCTCGATTTGTTTTGTTTTGTTCGAGTTTTCGACAATCTTGGCTTCTCATATTCAGTTATTCTTTCTTCCACAAATGTCTTTGGGTAGCTGTTTAGTTCCAAGACGTCTCGAATGTTTTCTATCTCCATTTCTTGGTTGATTCTGTCTTTCACTAAAGTGTAAGCTCGGTGAAGTGGAATATCAATGACTGTTAGTTTGGCGTTTCATAGATGATGTGGCAAAAAGGAAGATATCAGTTGGTGTTTACATGTTTTCTGTACCATATTCCTTTGGACAATTGCCACCATCAAATAATTGCTGCCCTCGGATAATTGCCGCAGTCAGTCAGCACCAAAATGCAGTACTCACTGCCCTCGAATAGTCACCACGGCAATTATTCAATGTTCCACATCAAGTCTGTACAGTGGATCTGTGAGAGCATCGAAACAATGACAACACATTGATACCAGTATGTTAGGTACGGTGTGTTAGGTATGGCATTTTGAAAATAAACACAGGGAAGAGGCCGAAAGGTCGTTTTCCAAATCATAGAATGCTGTTACTAACAGAGAACTGTTGTTTAATGCATGTACTTGATACATAGTCTGTTGTGTTGAGTGGACAAAAGGATCATGACTCACCAGGACATGTGGACAGTTGGTGTTTGCTTTTAGGGGGAAAAGTTTGCATTTTTATGATGCTTGTGGGGGAAGTGTTTGCGCTTTATTAGTACAATGTTTGAGTTGTACATGTGCAATGAAAGTATGCAGACAAAATGGTGTTGTCGATGAGAAGTTTGGAAACACTTTTGTACACTACCAAATAAAGTGATCTTACCATGGTGTTGGTGTACATCCGTGCATGGGTGTCGATGGGTTTGCATTTGCACTTACTGTGTATCTCTCTTTGTACAGATATCTTAATCGCTGTTTCTGGGCACTGGAAAACTCAGATCCAATATGTGAGTTACTTTTTAGCCTGATGCATTCAATGGGCTTGTTTAATGCTTTGTGCACTAAATCCTGATCAGTTTCTCGTTGCTTTGTTGCACTGCTGATCACCCATGCCTTGTGCTTCTTCTTTGGTTTGTTGGGAAGAATGCTCCATGTAACTTCACTCTGAAATGTTAACTCGTCTCTCATGTTTTGTCTTTTGGTGTACAGTCCGCCAAGACAAGGAACTGTATCGTTGTCTTCTTCGAACAATGATCCATGAGGCAAAGCAATTCTGCAAGTTTAAGAGTGACCAGCGCTCTTTTTTACGACCACCATTAAAGGCAAGATGCAGCATGCATACTTCAATACCAGTTCATGGCTTTTTTCATTTCTATTTCTAGTTCTATTTTAATTTTGCAGATGTGATGAGTGGCCATTTTGCAAATTTGTGCTGGCATTCTTATTTTGTGTGAACTGACGGAGAGGGCTAATGGGAAAACTGCCCAATGTCCTGGGTTAGAGGACAGCCTTATGTCACATGCTAAGCAACTGGCACATGACATAATCCCATTGCTGAAGTTCTTCATGCTGTTTGTGGACAAGAGATACACCCAGACACCACTGAGGGAGAGAGAGAGAGTAAATGCTTCAGGTTGATCAAGAGGGGTTTGAGGTTGTTATTTTCATTTTTCTTTTCTTTTAAACAGATTCTATACCAGGAAAGACACGAAGGAACATTCGCATTTCATCTGCTTTCACTGGATTTCAACCGCCTCAGTGAGCACAGAGAGATTGAAACCACATTCAAGGAGAAACTTGGACAGACCGTGCCAAACGCTGTGTGAGTGAAGATGCAAAGAAAGACTTAATTTAAGCATCTTGTTGTTCAATAGAAGACATTTTTGTTGGATGGAAGAGTATTTTGTCAACTGTTTGTTGCAATGAAAGCTGAATGTTTCTCTCTCTACATGTTTTTCAGTGACTTGAGCAGGCGTGAAACACTCGACATCTTGTTGGCGTACGTGCTTGGGATCTCAGGTGTTCCTGTCAGTCAGGCAAAGCAGCAGAATCGCAACAGCGAGCGGTTTCTCTTGCAGGATGTCGATGCACAGGAGTACGTGCTCACTCCAGATTATCTGCTGAAGGTCAGTATGTTCAGACAGTGAAGAGTGCGATGGTAAAACAGTGGATGTAAATGGTTGATGAGGTATTTGAGCATTGCCTACACCACCAAGAACACACCTCATTCTGTAGCTTACTTTTCGTCCCCTTTTTTGTGTGTGATGTCCCCAACGACAATGCACAGGCTTGTTACAGTAGCACTGGACTCTGTACCTTGCATGACACACAAAGCACTAGTATTATGGCCTACTGGCACTTCTAATGTGGGGCCACCTGACAACACTATATAATGTGCCAGTGTGTTTGCCAATCGCACATGCAACTCTTCACACCTGCATGGACAACTCCTGAACACTACATTGTCTCTTCAATTTTGTTTTATACATGAAGCATATAATGTGCTAGTTGTGTGCATTGTGAAGACTCTATCCCAGTCAGTGACCAGTGTACTAGAGTCTTTAGCTTAACCATTAACACTGTGACACAACGAAGTGTCTTTATTGAGTATGACCAACGAAAGACCAAGATAACATAAACACAACCGTATTTATAAACACCAGACACCTGAAACATCAACAACCACCTGAACATATTAAACCACCTGGATTTAACACCTAGCACTTGACACATCTTTCCCCTCTTTTAGATCTCACATAATATAATAGAAATTAGCTAGACATTGTATTAATGGCAAAATGCAGTAGATTCATGTTGTGTAGTCCTTCAGATATGGTGGTGGTGGGTAAACTTCTACACTTGTCCCATGTTCCTCATCCTGTTCTGAATCATCTGGAGCCTGAATGTAGTTGTCATGCAGATCTTCCTTGTTTTCCTCAGAGCGAGGACACGCCCACAAAAAGTGCCGATTTCTCCTGTACACCCCTCCTTGCTGCATCCTTACTAGATATGATCATCTTCCAACTCTTCTAACCACTACTCCTCTGGACCAAGGAAATCCTGATCGACTCGGCTGAACACTTACTTCATCCCCGATCCTCAAGGGTGGGAGGTCTTTTGCTCGTTTGTTATATGCCTTCACTTGTTTTGCCTTTTGCTCTTTGAGTTGTCCAGATGAGTCTGGAAATGCTGGCTTTAGCAAGTTGGAGTGTGTGGGAAGCGTAGTTCTTGTTCTCCGGCCAAGTAGTCGCTGTGCAGGGCTTAGAGACATACCCTGGGATGGCGGGTTCCTAAAATCTAGTAGCGCCAGCCATGGGTCGCCACCAGAATGTGCAGCTTTTTGGGATAGTTCCTTCATGGTCTTAACTGCATTCTCCACTTTTCCGTTAGACTGTGGATATGCTGGGCTGGACGTTCGATGATTGAATTGCCATTTCTCAGCAAAGCTCCTGAACTCCTCGCAGCTAAATTGCGGTCCATTATCTGTTCTGACAATCTCTGGTATCCCATATCTTGCAAAATGTTGTTTCAGTTTGCGAATCACAGTTGCAGCAACTGTACTCTCCAAGCGATCTATCTCTGCAAAATTACTGAAGTAGTCCACTGTGACCAAATAGTGTACCTGCCGCAGTTCAAACAGGTCACAGCCTATCTCCTGCCAGGGCCGGCTTGGCAACGGACTTTCTGCAAATGTTTCTCGTTGC
>JAOWAW010104293.1:0-14767 GCA_028565695.1 Nicola tetela
GGCGATGTTGCCATCCCGACCCCTCATTAAGGAGGCTGGGACTCAAAATAAAGCAAATACAGTTCATAGTCTATACAGGGCATTGCATTAAATCTATGCTAATCACATCCACCATGTTGTTTTAATGGTGGAGTGCATTCATGCAAATACATGACTGATTTACTGGTTGATTTGCTTGCCAGTGACCAGCTGTGTTAAGCGACCACTTTCATGTGCACCAAGGGGTGGTCGCTTAACAAAGGTTTTACTTTGCACTCAAGAAATGTGAGCAATATACTTTGCCAAAGGGCAGGGGTGTCACACTGAGTTTTGAAGTGGTACGACTAGGCCATGATCCAATCTTATTTCACTACATGGTTACATGACATGACGCCAGCACATGATGCTTGCAACTGTCACTGCTGTGACGCAACTTGCACTGAAGAGCGTCACTGTACAATTGATCAATCCCAAAAAGGGATCCTGTACCCGGCCTGGCCTTGCGAGCAGTAGTAGTAGCATGCGCACTCACGCAGCACTGGCACTGTGTTTACATGTGGTCGCAGCATGCAGCGCTGGCACTGTGTCTGCATGCGGTCGCAGCACGCAGTGCTGGCACTGTTTGCATGTGGTCACAGAATGCAGCACAGAGTGCCCGTGAAGATCAAAGGATGTGCAATGTTTGAGTCGTACAATTGCAGTGAAAAGTCGTATGATCGTAGGAATTTTATATTGCTTCTTTGGACGAATTGGGCAGACTGTCCAGGACGAAAAGTGGTATGACCATGGTCATGCTGGTCGTAGTGGGTGTGAGGCCCCTGGCAAAGGGCTTTTATGGAAATCCAATGAACACCCTTTCCAAAACCCTAGGATTTAGTTGGAGGTTGCAAGTGTCGGTTGGCAAGAGAGGTTTCATGACAAAGATACACCAATGTTGGCGCTGAGCCAAAAAACTTTTGCTGTCAGCAGTCAGTTCTGTGAAAGCTTAGATCTGTAACATGGCTTCTTAGAGCATAAGGCCAGTCTGGAGAAGGTCAGACCAAAATGTTTTGATTTTCCACGTTTCAATCAAAGCGCAGAAGATGAAGAAAAAGGCCATTGAATGCCTAAAAGCGTGAAATTTTACCAACAGACCATGTATTTGATTGAAGGTGTTCAATTTTGCAATGTAGTGACTATAGGCTGTGCAGTCTTAAAACACCTGCAGAAGAAGTGAACTCTATCTGTGTCATTCACTATTAACTCTTTCACTCGGCACAAATTCCATGTTGCTCTTGATGAGATGTTAGGGTCTCTCATGATCACAACCTTCCCAAACTGAGGAAATCATTGAACTGTAGGCTGAAGAATGTGAGGCCTTTGCAGCAGAAATTTGACAACAGCAAAGTAGTCATAGACACCTTACAACAAGAAACGTGCTTTGTGAAGTTTTGTTGGTCTGCCTGAGAAGGAAATGCAATTGGCTTTTATGTCTGGATTTTAATGCAGGTGTTGATGAATGCAATGGCATCTCTTTTCCATGCAAAAATGGAGCAACTTGCATAGACCAAGTCATTGGCTACACCTGCAGTTGTCCCAGTGGTTTCAAAGGAGAACACTGTGAACAAGGTAAGCAGTGAAAAAATTAGAATTATTGTACTTAGTGTGATCCTTGCTTTTCAACTCCCAATAAGTTTTGCTTTAATGGTCATGGTTGGACACATCTTGTGCTATTTTTCCTTCCCAAGGAGCAAGGTTGATTGGATTTTGTGCCCACACTATTTGTGTAGCTGAACTTCACAATCTCTAATTCCCTCATAACTCAAAAATGGCAAAACTTTCACTGCAGAGGAGTGTAGATTTTATGAAAGCTTTTGTACCCAATAATTCAATTCTCTTATCAAATTTAACATTTTCCGATGAAATGTTGAACAAAACACAAGAAATGTACATAGCAACCGGAAGTTTACAGCAATTTTCGGCAACAAGGTGCAGTCAGAGATAAGGTACATAAGAAGATCACAAAATCTGACAGAAGCTTCTGAGAAAGTTTAGGGATGTAGGTGGTACTGATGAAAACGGTCCCTGTGGTTTGTGGGCAAATTACAAGGCACATTGTACACCTTGTCTGGCACTTGTGCTCTTTCCTCCCCAATGCATAACAATGCCGGCAATTCCTGCTTTTGGCCCGCCATTCTGGCAAGTGTGCTGCTGGCTGCAGTTGCTGCTGATGGCCTGACCAGTACAAAGGAACTGCAGCACCTGCTGGTGTGTCAACAAGCTGCTGAACCAAGGCCGCACGGAAATCTTCATGGGAATAGGTACCCAGCTAAACAATGGCTTCTGGGTAGTTCTGTCTGAACAGCTTGAACATAATGTAGTTGTTTACAGCTGCCACCTCCAACATGTCAAAAAATACTCTTCCCAAACTTCTTGGAACGATGCGACACATGATATGCCGCCACGTGCTGATCAAAGCATCAACACCACCCATGTCATGGCTGTAGTCAAAAACGCTTTCAGGTTGCAGCAGCAGAAGTTGCACATGTTGCCCATTCTGTTTGGTATCCTTGTCAGTCAAAACAGAATCATCACCCTTATGATACGTCAACAAGGTGGTAATGGCCCGTTTTTTTTACGCCAGTATTGATAGAGAACACCGTCACACAGACACATTGCATCACACCATGCTTGCTGTGCTGCTCATAGTGTTTCAGATCTTGCAGCTCGTCCACAGTGATTCTTGGCCTGTCGCTCCAGCCAAACTGACAGGAATTCTGTGGTCAGCTATGGTTAGTTGTCATATAGATGCGTTTAGCCATGTGGGCATGCGGGTAGAACAGTTGCGTGAACATCGGTGGTCATGGGTTTGGAAGTGCTTAAACCCAAAAGACAATGAGGCTGTGTTCGTGGTCTGCACTGCTAGCTTTCAGAATTCCAAGGCCACAAAGAGTCGCACATGTAGGGAATTTTTGGCATGATGCATGGGTACTAGTAGATGAACCCTCATGATCCAGGCCGTGTTCGGTCGAATTCTAAGCTTTCGGATGGCGACTCTTCGACAGTTCGCAGAAGGCTTCCTTGCTGGAGGCTGTCCTCCTGGCTGCCAAGAGCTTGCTGGTCTTTATAGCGATCTGCTGGGGGAACTTGAGTGCCAAATAACACACTCCAAACAGCTGCAGACTCCTCTGTCCGCCTTCTGGGATTATTGAGCCATACAAATCTGAAACTAAAGCTAACACCAAGGAGAATGATCAGCAAAAGCACACCAACAGCACTAAGAGCCACAAAAGGATTTTCCAACTTCATCTTCCAACAATGGTCGTCTCTCTAGCTTCACACTCCAGACTGTCTCTTTTTCTCATGCGCACGTGTAATTTCATTCCTCGTGGTGCACGAGAATCTTCAGTTAGGCATTAGAGAACGACAATCTTACCACAGGAAACTGCTTCAAAGAAGGTGACGAAGACGTGCCCTGCCACCCATCCTTCCACTGCGAACAATGACTTGCTCAGGCAACGCAACCTCAAAGACAGACTGCCTGTATACTTACCCAGGTAAGCGAAGCTCTCCACGTTCAGCAAAGCTCTCCACATTTTGGAGAAGGCAAAAAATCACTGCTTTTTTCCGACTTCCCAAAATCCAACACACCAAACGAAAGATTCAGACATGTACTTCTCACTGGTGAATAAAACAATCCAAAACAAGCTCAACAGCTACGTGCTTCAACCAAAGCAGGAGTACTAGTAAGGCAAAAAAATCCATCAAAACAAAGCATCTGACCGCACATACTCTGGGGTGGTCTGTGACTCATGGTGGTCCGGAAAACCAATGTGGTTTGTCTTGCACATGCCTATGATCTGAATTCCTTTTGCAAAAAGTGCAGCTTCTAGAGTTGGGGAGGTAGAAGTGGCATGTGCATGGAACCGTTGCAGGCCATATGGTTATGTATAGTGGATATCCTCATTGAAGCACTCATTGAAGCTCTATATTGCATACAAGACTAGGATCAGGTTGCTACAAGCTTTAACAAAGATCAGCTGCTTTGGTTGGGACAAACGAGGTTGTAATTGTGTTTACAGCGACAGAGTTCCTTGAACTCATGCTCATCATGCAGTCTATCATGTACATCTTGAAGATGCAACTAAAACAAACTTATGTGCACTAAGCGCAGTGCCAGCATGCTGGAAAATGTTGCAGCTTGGCTGAACTAAATCCACCTGCAGTGCATGCATGCAACTGCATGAGTCATGTGGCCCTTTCTGTCAAAAGTTTGGAGCTCATCACAACAGCTGCAATTGACTCAGCAGTGGGCCCAGGACTCCCTATCGCTATCAATCTCAGAGAAAACAATTTCAACTTAATGATCAAAGTCAAACCCCAACACGAAAACATAGCCAGCAGATGATGCTTAAGCCAGGCCTGGGGAGTAGCTAAGGTGGAGGGTAGCAAACTTGAACCTTTGGTCAGTTGTGACGGTAAGTTCTGAACTTGAAAAAATTGGAACAGCCAGTCGATAAGCAAATGAATCAGGGAGAGTCGGCCCAGGCAGAGGTTAGACTTAGTTTGATTTTGCTACAGTAACCAGTTATCTGGTTAGGCAGAGGAGCAAGCTTGACTAGCGCCTAGAGCAGTACACAACGAATCAGGGAGAGTCAGCCAAAGAGAGGCTCAGCTGGCATCTAGAATTTGTTCTTCTTCCCTTTTTTCACACAGCTTTGGAATGGTTTTTCTCTGGCGATGTATTTCGAAAGGTAGACCTCAGTTCATGGCATACATTACAAACAGTTGCGGCTGCGCTGCAAGGCTTGGTTGAAGTATGTACACCTTCCTAACATACTTTTTGATTGGGAAAAAGACGTGATTAGCGCGCGCTGGCTAGTAATGGTTGCAGTGTGATTGACAGACACACACATGGACACAAATTAATTGTCTGTGGTGCCCTCCTCAGCCCCTATGGGCCTGATGATGGCAATAATTATTGTCTGTAAACAAAACATAACCTTGCTGATGAAAACCTTCAGAAAGAGCATTTGCTGCTACAATTGTCTAGCTCATTTCTTAGTTGACGTCCACATTGGCT
The DNA here is from genome assembly GCA_028565695.1 of Nicola tetela. Lineage (NCBI taxonomy): Eukaryota > Metazoa > Porifera > Calcarea > Clathrinida > Clathrinidae > Nicola > Nicola tetela. The sequence continues at coordinate 5,042 of JAOWAW010104293.1, forward strand.
TCACCGGTGTTAATACTGAAGTCAAACAAGTGCGAGGTTTTGACATCGCACAATGCAAATATTTTGGTTCCCCATTTGATTGGCTGCTTAGAGATGTATTGAAAACATGTCACATCTTGGACTTTATCATTGTTCGTCGATGAAGATGATGTCGAATGGTTTGAGGAAGCCACAACACACAGCTTTCAAGTGGTCATACAGGAAACAAATCTTCATCAGACATCATGGTCATTTTCTGCCTCTGTGTGAGTAATATGAAGACACTTCATAAGTGCCATTAAACGGGAACACCTAGATTTCACACCACGTGCCCAATTACCGTGGATAAGAGGGATGCACTGCCAGTAGTCTTGCTCAATGAGAAATCTGCACAATCCCATGTACAGTAGTATAGCAGTAAGATTGTGCATCCTGTTGGTGTCTGTCTTTGTTCTGGCTGCAAATTGATCCCCAAAGCTTGGAAAGTCAGCAATATGCATCCAGGTGTAAGTCTTGGTAAACATTGCCAAAGCAGAAACAACAACTGGTGTAAAAAATGAGCTGAAAAAATCAACCTTCAATGTTGGATGGATATTTTCAGGTAGCAATAGGCCACCAGCAGATTCTGGCTCAAAATCAGGACATATGTCATCTCTCTTGTCATCAGAATCATTCCAGCCCCTGATCTCAGCATCTGGGTCTCCACCATAGCCAACTGCATGACTGCCACCACCACGTACCCATCCCCGACCTCTGCCTCTTCATTTGCTGGCACCTCTTCTGTCCCAGTGCCTCTCTCTCTCTCTCTCTCTCTTACTCTATCTCTGCCTCTTTCCATACCTTGGCTCTACCACATCCTATGCCTTTTCCAAAACCTCCAAGATCTGCACGTCCATGTCCATCTCAAGCAGCCCCATATCCATGTCCATGACCAAAAGTCCCACATCTACCTCTAGCGTGAAGTGGCTCAGCACCACTGTCAGTGTTGCTGTTGTTCTCGTCGTCTTCCTCGTCATCCACAGAGTGTCCTACATCACCATCTTATTTGTCAGATATTGTGCCAGAACTTCCAGATACGCTCTCATCGGATGAAGCTGACGGAGAAGAGTTGGAGGGCTGAGAATCATCATCCAGCTGGAAAAATACTCCAGACCTGCATTCGCACCCATAGCAAACGGCTGCCACCGTCAAACATCTTAAAGAGTGTCTCAGTCAAAAATTTTCATTGGCAAGGTATTCTTCTTTTGTGCACGTGCACATGACTGGTTATCTCGGCACCTAAGCCAGTCAGTTTTTCCGGTACAGTGTGTTACAGTGATTTTCTGTACTGAAATGGCATGGATGATTATCCGTTGATATTTGAGTGGGCAGGCATAAAAGGGTTAACAATGGGTTTGGATAAATTTAACTAGCAAAAACAAGTTTTTCTGTCATGAAAACTGGGTTTGAAAGGGCAATTGTTGTTTTCAAGCATCTTTCTCGGTCATGAAAGTCTAATGTCAGTACCACAGACCTGACAAAATCTACCATGACTGCAACACTGGAAGTTTCAGTTCAAATGCACAGAAAGCCATTCACAAGTGAATAGAAGGGCATATTGGTGCTGTGGGAAAAAAGCAAATGAACTTTGTGTTGCTCACTGCAAGACTGGATACTGGAATACTGTGGTGATATTTGTACTAAGAATAGAATGGCCAAAGACAATAGATGCAGTACAATTTGAGCCAGTACACGCAGCACTGCGTACATGCACCCAATGGTATGCTAGATCAGTTATTTTTACTATTTTATCTTATGTCCTCTATTTCTGCCTCTTCTGAGCTTGCTTTTCTGTAAATGGTTGCTTGAGTCTCCAACTCCTGTCTCGAGTGTGAAGTTGTTTGGGGCAGAATGCATAACATGGTGCAGCATAAAATTTAGTTAAACTTCTAGCTCAGTGTTCCCACTCTTGTCTGATCATGGTAGAGCTGAACCCAAGCAATGGTGACTCTTTGTCCAACTGATTCCACGAGCTTCTGGTGTTCATATGAACGCAAATGGAAGCTGCTGGTCAAAGGGAAAATCACCTCTCACCAATGCTAGAAAGGTTCTTCAGGCAAAGCCCCAGGAGTCTGACCCTTCATCTGCCACAGCACAGGCTGCTCCACTGCCAGCAAGACGTGTGAACACAGTAGATACGCCAATATTGCTATCATTGTCATTGATGGCTGAATTTAAAGCATGGCAAGAATCATTCACTGACTACTACTGTTGCCAGTGCTTGCAACAGCAGGATCTTGAGACAAGAGTGTCGACAATATGACAATGTTTTGATAAGACATTCATTGTTTTCTACAGGAAGGCATCATACCGACCCAACATGACAACAATGTTGATGATATTATTGAAAAGGTGCATCTGGACATCTGACAGCAGAGGAACGCTCAGCTAGGTAGGGTTGCGTTTTATAACCACCACCAAGATTGCAGTGAGTCGTTTGACAATTTTTTACATCTCTGCGAGAGCTTTTCCATGCCTGTGATTTTGCCATGGACAATACCGTTTGCAAGTCGTGCAGCACAAGAATCTGCTGGCTTACAAAGACTCATTACAAAGCTTTCATCAGAGATCATGCATGATTACAGTGGAACCTCACCTAACGACCACCTCACAAATGGGACCACCTCAAAACTGCGACCACATTTTATAGTCCCAAAAATTCTGCCCTTCATCTCTATACATTCTTGTCTAAGAAATATTACCACCTTGCAATTCCATTTTGCGACCGCTTTTCCCAGCCCCAATATCTCAGAATGACTGAGAAGTTACCTCAGATATACAACCACTTAGCGATAACAAGTGTGGCCGCCAGGTCTATGATGTACATGTACTTGTACAGTACGTGCGATGAGTGCTGAGTGAAATGAATGATCATAACCGCAAGCTGCAGATTCTGCGTAGCTGGGGCGTGGGTGTATGAAGTTTCAGTCCATACCATACGCATTGTTCACCATGTACGCTCTGCAGCCGGCATCCAGTGCATCTGACTCAAAAGTTGCTTTCACATTGTCATTGTTGACGTCGTTGGTTTCTTTCTTCTCCTGCAAAATGTCATCACTTCAGTGGAAGAGAATGGAATTGATCCTGGACAAGAAGTTCAACTTATCAACATGAGTTCGGGCAGTAGTCAAAGGCAACTTGCTAAACAGTTTGGCGTTGGGAAAACCCAGGTCACAGCAGTTGGTTCTGAAGTGCAGGGCAGAGATTTTGTCTTTGCTCCTCTTATGTCTGCGGAAAGTGAACTGTAGAAGGCTGCAGCATCTGATTTGGCAAAGACATTGAGTAATGCAAAACAGACAACCTTGCAAAGCTTCTTTAAGCCATCATGAGAGCCTCAAGCATTTAACTTTCCAAGGCAAAATAAAGTTTTCTCTAACAAAATGTTGTGTGATGTGTGTGTGCATGTTTCCTCTGTCCTTCACCCAGGTGTACACACAATTCCCACAAGTCTGTGCATACTGTATATATATTTCTACCTCCAATACACTTTTTTGACCAAATTCAGAAATAAGACCACCTCAAAATTAAGACCACTTTCCAGGGTCTCGTGGGTGGTCGTAATATTGAGGTTCCACTGTATTTGGTAATCGGAATTCAGGACGATGAAGATGAGGCACAAATTATTGGCCACATCACAGCTTACCTTAGAAGAAGCTGTCAAAATTTGTCGCACAGAAGAGGCAACCAAACAGACAAGACACAGCATTATGGAGCCTCAAAGCCATCTTATGTACAGGCAGTGTGGAAGTTGAACTATCAGAGGTCAAAAAGTAAACAAGCATCATCAAAGTCCTCGAAGCCAACGGCATCGAAGTCACAAGGAAGCACAACAAACCAACAACAGACATGCCTGAATTGCAGTCATACAGCGCACAGGAAATCTGCCTGTCCTGCCCAAAACAGTAAGTGCCACTTCTGTGGTAAAGTCAGGCTCTTCTGGTGCATGTGCAAAGCTTCATCATCGCCATCAACCAGGAAGAGCCTTGGTCATCTGCAATTATGTGTGGCTATTAACGAGCAACCAACAGTTCTAATCAGCACCTCATTGCCTGGAAGCTCAAAGGTGTGTACACATGCTTGGCTTGCTGACACTGGCAGCACAGAAATGCCATTGGACCATCAATCCTACTATCCCTTGGCAGCACATTGACGGAGCTCTCACTGGACAACGAGCACGTCACTAGTGTCAACGGAAGCCCGTCTGCAGTAATGGAAAGACAACAGCCATTCTTCATTACGGTGTAAAAGAATACTCTACAGTCATCCATGTATACCACACCCTGGAAGCTGTTCTATCGTTGTCAGCATTGAAGGCTCTGGGTCTCCCTCCGCAGTATTGGCCCTCAAAGCATTGCTTGACCATACATGATGATGGACCACCAAGTTCCGAAGAAACTGCACAAATTCATGATCAGCTCCTTGAAGAGTTTTCAGATGTGTTTGCTTGACTGAATACAAGCCTCACAGCAATGAATGGCCCACCCATGACAATTGAGTTATAGCCTTATGCCAAACCATTTGTGTCAATGTCATACCTTACACTTATCGGGAGTAGGTAAAAGAGCAAATTGATTCTATGGTGGCTGAAGGAATTAGTGAAGCAGTGACAGAGCCATCGGAGTGGTGTCATCCAATTGTCATTGTCTCGAAGAAAGGCTCAAATGAGAAACCTCTAACTGTTGACCTGCAGAAACTCAACAACCAAATTAAGTGACCTATCTACCCCGTTCAGACACCACGAGATACTATCTTAGTGATTTCCAACTCCTAGTATTTCACAAAGCTTGATGCTGTCATGGTTACTGGTAGGTACCACTTGATGAACTGTCACAATCACTGACATCATTCATCACACCTTAGGGTCACAATTGCTACCTTCAAAACCCACAAGGTCTGATTTCTGCCGGCGAAGGATATAACCAGTGCTCTAATGCAGCATTTTCCGATTTCGACAATTTCATTAAAATTGTCAACAATTGCCTCACATCTGATAACAGTTTCAACGCTCATGTTCTGTGTGTATGACAAATTCTTCAGCATGCTTGTGAGCATAGAATCATGTTTTCGGCACTCAAATTTCAGTTTGTGCAACCCAACATAATGTACTGTGGGTACATTATGAACCGTAATGGCTGGAAGTTTGATCCCAAAAAGACAAGCGCCATTTGTGACTTTCTGGTTCTGACAATCATACAGACCTACGTTCATTTATGGGTCTGGTCTACCAATGCAGTGACTTTACACTAACAATCACCGCACACGAACCCACTTCGGCCTCTTCTCTGGATGAAGAATGAATTCATCTGCACATCTGTTCACTCAACTACATTTCAACATGTGAAGGGCGCTCTTCTTGAAATGCCACCGTTAGCGTATTTTCAAGTTGGACTACCTACTTGGCTGGAGACTGATGCATCGCGGACCAAAGGACTTGGATTTGCCCTATGGCAGAAGCATGATGAGCAATGGTGACTTTATACAGTGTGGAAGCTGGCTCATAACTGACATGGAAAGCCATTATGCAATGATCGAGTTAGAACTGCTTGCTGCAGTTTGGGCTATCCTTAAAGGCCATGCCTACTTTGCTGGAATACCATTTGAACTTATCATCGATTATTGTCCACTGGTTGCAATTCTGAACAACCATACACTGGATTGGGTGGAGAATGTATGACTGCAACGATTACTCATGGAGATCCAGCTTTCCCACCTGCATGCTGTGTGGCAACGGGGTCAAGACCATGTGTTCCCAGATGCATTATCACATGCGCCTGTCAGTGACTCAGTAAGAGAAGATGAGCATGGAGAGGACCATCAGTCATCTGCCAACCCTTGGTTAGCTCTTCATGCCTGCTTCACACACAATGATGGTCCATTGTTCAACACGACACAACTCACTCATTTACAAGACATCATTTGCAATGACAAACAGTACGAGCAATTAATCAAAACCGTTCTCAAGGGATTCCCTGCCTGTAAGCGTGACCTCAAACCCAAACTTGAACCATTTTGGGACTGCTGAGAACACCTCAGTGTTGATGAAAACATTGTGATGAAAGGCCAATGCATCGTCATCCCTCATGCTCTTAGACCAAATGTCCTCGAACATCTTCATGCATTTCACTAGAGTGTTGAGTGCACTGAGCGGCATGCTCAGCAGATTGTCTACTGGCTCCATGAATAACACCATCAACAATCTTACCCATGACTGTCACCAGTGTCATGAACGGCAGTCCTCACTGCCACAAGAGCCACTGATCTCAACACCATGACCAAGCCTACCATTTATGCAAACAAGTGCTGACCTGTTCACCTGTCAAGGTTTGGAGTTTTTTGTTTATGTTGACCAGCTATCAAGTTGGATGTGTGTTGATCACCTTGGGCACTCTGCCACCACACAAGACATTATCAAGTGCTTATATTGGTGGTTTGCTGATGTTGGTGTGCCTGATAAGCTTCGCACTGACGGTGGCTTTTCATTGTGACACTTCACTGAGTTTTGTGAGCATTGGCAAGTTCGCCACATTTCCTCTGGTCCTTGCCACCCGCAATCAAGCGGGCATGCAGAGGCAGCTGTCAAAGCTCTGAAGAATCTCGTTTACAAGACTACCTGCAATGGTGATCTTGATGTCGATGTATTCCAATGTGGCCTCTTGGAATGGAGAAACACCCCATGAGCAGATGCTCAAAGCCCTGCACACGTGTTGTTTGGTCATCTGCTCCAGTCTATCATCTTTGCGCATTATAAAAGCTTTGCCAAAGATTGGCAGATGCAAGCCGATGTCACTTACCGCAGAGATAAAAATATCCACAAATGCTCAGAAGTAGCATATAACACAGATGCTCAACCACTGAAGCCAATCTCAATTAGCACACACGCCAATATACAGGACCCCTGCACTTGATTGTAGTCCACTCATTGCATTGTTATTGCCACTGACTGTGATCAAGAAAACTATGTGCATTTACCGGCCAGTTGTCTTTATTGGTGAGATTAACGTTTTATTTGCCCATGTATTCTCCTAACTGGACAGCCACATCTTCAGCTGATACTGCAGTTGTTCCACCACCAACCTCAAGCAACACAGCTCCTTGACACTTTCAGTGTTAACGTTAACCTGTTGATCGTCTCAACATTGCAAGTCACATCTTCTTAATTTTATTGCCATTTTGTGGGCCTGTCTATGGACTATAAAAGGGCGTGTGGTAATATTTGTACTAAGAATAAAATGGCAAAAGACAATATATGCAGCACAATTTGAACCAGTATGTGCAACACTGCGTACACACACCCAAGGTACACTAGATCTGTTATTTTTGCTGTTTTATCTTACACCTCTCTCTCTCTGCCTCTCTTGCACTTGCTTTCCTGTAAATGTTTGCCTGAGTCTCTAACTCCTGTCTCAAGTGTGAAGTTGTTTGGGACAGAGAGCATAACAAATACAAAGGCCACATCATTGGACTACAGTGCAATACTGCAAAGCATGACATAAGTAGGTATATCCACCTACATTTCTTTTGCAGTTGGTATAATCTACCATTACATGCAGTGGATGCATGCGAATGGCTGCACATGCATGGGCAAGTAGCTGCATACATGCTATGCATGTAAGTTTATAGGGTTAGACTACAGAAGAAGATCTAATGAAACTTAGCACATCCATCTATGATGACACCCTGCTGGCTGGACACAAGTATCTTGCATCAGTAGTACAAGAAAATTATTACACACAGGCAACCGCAGTTAACTTTTGCATGGACAGCCCTATCTTGGCAGCAGAAGTCTGTGTTACAAGTGATGGAACTATGTAGTTTGCAGCACATACTAGCAAGTATCTATCATCAAAAAAAGAGGGGCCTCCTTGTCTGTCTTCTGAGGCGGAGCTATAGCCATCAACTGGAGCAAATAATTTGGGTGGGGAACAGCAGAGCATGCATATATGCTCTTTCCCCTCACTGTATTTAGCAAACGAAGCTTCTCTGTTTATGCTGGCCTTCTTCAACAAATCAAGCTTGTTGAGGAAGCTCTGCCAACGTAGGAAGTTTAGCCAGCCACACTGGAGAGGAATTTGCTCTGATCTGAGTTTAGTAGTAATGGAGACAATGTTGACTGAGCATGGAGAAGCATGGATGGATTTGACACAGTAGGAAGGGAGTACAAGGGTGTGCCAGTAGATGCGGATGATCAACAGGCAGAGTTGGTGGACCTGTTGTGGGACGAAGGTGTGAAAAGCAACATGGATGTCGAAGAGGACATTCTGCAGGCATAACCCTACAATTAAGGGAGACTGTGTGAAGTCTACCAGCACATATGCGAGGCCTTTACAACAAGGAACAGCATGCTTTGTGGAGTTGTGTTGGCCTGAAATTGGCAGAGGTGGTTAGTGTGGGCAATTTCTATTCTGGAGGTGCCGATTTGCTGTGGGCTCAAATCTGCTCGGGCACTCACTTTCTAACTGAGGTTGGGAAGCTTTGCCGGACCTTCACCCACAGTCTCAAAATAACTGGGAAGGCTACACCTACTTCATTAGGGCCATGTGTATTGTGCCAGGTAAGGCTGTGCAAGAGCCCTCTGTTGATTCAAATTTGCTGCTGGCTGATGCACAACAACAATGTATTGTTTTACCTTTACCTTTACCTCGGTTGAGAAGAAAAGGCAATTGGCTCGTCTGTCTGAATTTAATGCAGATGTGGATGAATGTACTACAATTTCTCCATGCCAAAATGATGCAACTTGTAATAACCGAGACAATGGCTACAGCTGCAGCTGTTCCACTGGTTATTACGGACGAGACTGTGAACAATGTAAGTGGTGCAACATTTAGACACCTTGCACATACAGTCATACTTGCTTTTCCACTCCCAATAAGCCCTATTTAAATGGTCGTAGTTGGAAAACACCTGGAGCAGTTTCCCAGTTTCTGAAGTAACAGGAGCAACTGGTTGATTAAAAGGTTCAATCATTTGGCTAGCAAACACATGTTTGCTGTCATCATTAAAGCTCAACTTGAAAGAGCAATTGTGATTTTCAAACATCTCACTCAGTCCTGTGAGGCTAAATGTTAATACTCCAGACCTTAAACATTTGCCATGATTGTAACACTGGAAGTTCTAGTTCAAATCCACAGAAAACCATTCATGAGGACGTAAGCTGAAGACAATATCAACGCTGAGGGTAAAGAGGACAAATCAATTTTGTGTTGGTTGCTGCGATATTGGATACTGGAAATACACACCTACATATCTCCATATTAGAAAAATAGTGAAACATTTACATGCAGTGATTAAAATGAAAACTTAAATAAATTATGGGAATGAAAACTTCCACTTTTTCATCTTTCCGGTCATCTATAGAATATTGGTTGTCCCAATTGGCATGGTTTGGTCCATTGATGTTTCATCTGAGATTTATCTGATGATGTCAATGCTTTGGACAGATTAGCCTGACAGTTCTTGTCTCTTCCCTCGTTCACTCAGATCACGATTGGTTATATCCAGTGGGAATCACTCTTTCTTAGCCTCATGAAGAGGTCTTTAAAAGGCTGCATGCTAGCACTGACTTGGACATTTGCTTACAGATCTGTGGACACCATGCCCAAAACAGGAAGTTGAGTACATGATCAGTCACAAGAAAATGAATTGGAAGACTGCCAGTTCATTTTGCCATAACCTGGGCAACCAATCTCACTTGGCCAGACCTGTTAACCC
>JAOWAW010104315.1:0-26453 GCA_028565695.1 Nicola tetela
TCTTCTTCTTCTTCTTCTTCTTCTTCTTCTTCTTCTTCTTCTTCTTCTTCTTCTTCTTCTTCTTCTTCTTCCTGGATTCTGCCCTTAGCTTCTCTTCTAATGGGGCCGTTAGCCGGTAACTTCGTTCCCTGTCAGATTATTCTGTTTGGCAGCATGCCTAGAGAGAATACCGGTAACTTAAAATGTCCAATTTCACAATTTCGAAGATAATCTGTTCCATACATGCTTTTTCTTCACCAGCTGACAGGCATGTGCAACGCCAATGGCCTGGAGCTACAGGGAGAAGAGCAGGTGAGACATTTGTGTGTACTCAATGTTCTAATAAGGAACTACGTATAGGGTAAGTAGGACATTCAATGTGTATTTGCATGTGATGCTGTCATATTGCAGTAGCGCTAGAATCACAAGGCTAGAAATTTGTCTTCTGATCAATCGAAACCACAAAATTCCTTTTGTGACTCAGAGACAGTGCTTTGGTTTGTTTAAGAGTGGAGGAAGCAAAGCAGTGCCTGTTAGGTTACTATAAGATTTCTCAAAATGGACACACAGTTGTTTGGCTACTTTTGAATAGGCATGTATGCGGGTAGTGGCGGAACACTGTTTCATTGGGTATTTTAGCTATGCAGCTCACACCAAAACTCAACTACATCGTGATTCTTTGACAGTAGTTTCTCAACAAATGCAATATCTCACAGCTTGCATCGGCCAGATGAGCCAGTTCCATGATCCATTTTGTAGATCTGAACACCTTCCTCCTCTTGTCAGTGATCGGTCGTCTACGGAGTTGTGAATTGAAAGGGAGCAGGCAAGAAAAGCTAATACTTTTTCCTCAACCTAAGTCTCCACTTAAATATTTTCAGGGCCCAACAAGCATGCTGGAAGTGGTTACCTCCATTACAACTTTGGCTGACACAACACTCCTGTTTACATTTGTGATGAAGTTAGTCTGGTTATACCACACTTGGTGATCAATCAGAGTCCTTTAGGCATATATGGCCACTAGCAAAGCAATTGTAAACATTTGAGAAGTGCTGTGTCAGCCAAAGTTGTAACAGAGGTGCAGCGGCCCTGCCACATTCCAACTTCTCGATATGGGCATGTGGTTGAGTTTTCAGTTCAGTTCAAACACTCACCTTCGTGATTACAAAGTACCAGTATTTGTTGTTCCATTGTGTGAAGTAACCTGGGTTAGACCAACACACCACTACGTGCCACGGTCAAGTTTTTGTTCTCAGGGTATTTTAAATTTTGATGCCTGTCTATGTTTGGCTAAGTTGGACTTGATGTATGGTGTGGCATCTTCTAGATAAAAAATTGACAAGCTGTAGTACCATTTGAAAGCATCCCACTATAAGCTCACTCAGCAAAAATCGGCTTGATAGGCGTTTATATGAATGTGCTAGAGTGTTAAGGAATTTGAAAATATTAATTTCCAACCACCACATTCTCTTCATATGGGCAATAATTTTAAATGCTGTTTGGCATTATAGATGTCTTTGACTGATATGAGTAAAAGTTTGGAGAATTTGGGTCTTCTAGAAGAATCCATAGAAGGGTTTCACCCTTAATAATAACGTGTATGAAGATGTAACAGCGAGCCAGTCGTTGATAGAATAATAGACAGCACTGAACAGGCACTATGTCCATGCTGTGAACAAAGCGGTACTAATTATAACTGTGCAGCATGGAGTATTATCTAGTGCTGAAACAATTCAGGATTTTTGCAAATGATTAATCAATTTATCTAATGATTCTGCTTTTCCAAGCAAATTCCATCAGTGAAGGTCACTAACGCCATAGAATGTTACATGTTCAACTTTTGCCAAGCCTGCTACATGTGCTTGGTATGGTGCATCTCGAGCAAAAGACCGTAGGTCACCTGCAACATTGCAAGTATGTGCAGAGCTCAAGTGTTTTGCTTTGTGGTTTAATTTTAGTGAATCCGTGATCACAAAAGTCAAAACGGAACAGTAGTATGAGCAGCGCATGCCCACTGAACATGAGGGAACGTTGCTCAAGTAAAGACAAAGACTACCACTAAAGTGCACGTACAAATGATCAAGGTGTGCAGCACCCGTGATGCAGACAGTCCGGCACTCTGCGCCAAGAGAAGAATGTTGTGGCTTGTACCTTTGCTCAGCATTATGCTGGTAGTACTTTCCGTCTGCTCGGAGAGAAAAAGAAGTGCCTACATGCCTTGACCTATTAATTGTCTCAATAATAAGAATCGTTTAATCACTCTCTTAATGATTAATCAATTAATCGGTTGAATTGTTTTAGCACTAGTACTAACACTTCCTAGCTGGTTGAGTTCTCATCCAGCTCTGGCTTACCGTTACTTATTCTTTCCCAGTTGATTCATTCTCCTCTTCACAGTATAAGGTGCAAATTTTACTGCAGAATTTTTTTTTGAACACTGCCCTTGACTTTCTTGGCCAAAAATGGGCTCGAGCAATGTATCAAGGCATATTTCTCAAGTAACCAGGCATAATATGGAGCAGCCAAGCTGGGATTGCTGTACATACCAAGTTTCTGAGTTACTTCAAAGTTCAACAAAATGGTGACAGTAGTATTCCTCATTCTCGTAACACCACAATGTTTTCATGCGTATGACTACATGCCATTTAAGGTGTTATAAGCACTACTGGAAAAAGCCAAAAATTGTCCACAGTGCAATCACAATTATGGCCTAGCTCTTTGCAATTGAGTAGTCAGGAAAAGTGTAGATTACTGACTGCACAGGTGATGTGCATGTCAGATCCTGAGTGGTGCTGGTGATACACTTTTGGGGGGCAAGCTTTCCTGATAAATGCCATCCACAGACTCATCCTCGAACATTTTCATAATTCCTCATGTGTTTCATTATGTGCAGCTTTTGGCATCCTAACAACTGAACAAGTGAATCAAATTCGTGGCAATTCATCTAGGGTGTGTTTTGGTAGTTATGCTTTACTGGAATTATACCTGAATGATGTACAAACTCTTTTCATGCCTACTGTGTTTCCTTTTTCTGTAACTTCAGTCTGTTTTGGTGGCAGTTGGGTGAAAAGAAATGGAAATTTATTTGAAGGTCAGACATGTTCTCCTCCAGGTATGTGAAGAAGATGACTACTTGAATGGTTTGAAGTGAGTTATTGCTCACGCTGAAGAAAGAGACACTTTGCATTTACAGTGATTAAAAAGTCAAGATGAATTTCTCTTATTTGAAATGTAGTGCTAGAAATTGGTGAATAGGCTAACAGGTCTTATACACTGGTTGCATGTGAAGAGCCGTGGCCAGAAAGGCATTTTGCCCGAAAGGTTAGTAACCTTTCTGGTGGAATGATTTGCTGGCCATGGAACTTAGTGTTGTCGAAAAGCCCTCCCATTCTCTCTCTCTCTCTCTCTCTCTCTCTCTCTCTTTCTCTTTCTCTCTGTATGATGATGTTTTGCTATGGTACATGAGCTGTACAGCTGGAAGGCTAACTATGGATATGGAAATAATATTATGTTTTAAACATTTTCTGCAGTTAACAGCTGGTATTATGGTGACCATTGATCTCCATATAGAGCGGCGTTGGGGACGCCTGAAGGAGTCATTCAACCATCCCCAACACTGCTGGGGATGTTGACAACTTTGGTTAATTGGCTTTTGATGACAGTCAGATTGATATCTTACTGCCATCAAAAGCCAATCAACCAGTCGGATGAGCACTATTCTACAGTACCTTTGCAGCGTTTCTAGGTTTAAAAACTGCTGTATAAATGTGTAGCGATGGCAACAAATCGGCTTGCACTGTCATGAACATGGCAACATTCTAGCACTGATATCTTTAAACACTGTCTGTAGATATTGGCCTGTGTGAACAAGGAAACACAACCTGGAGGGCAAAGAGGGGTTGACAGGTGGGGAACAACTTTTGCTCAAAAGAGTGAGAGAAAAAAGCAATTAAAGAAAGTCTATGCAAATATCAGAAAAACAGCTCATCAGGGGAGTACTATGATGGGTGAGGAAGTGAAATTAGGGGGGCTTGTAGTGGTAGTATGTGTTGTGAGGTTGGTAGATCTAAAAAGAAATGGTGGTGCTGAACAAGATTGATGAATGTGGGATGCTTTCATGAAAGCCGAAAAGGGCTGAAGGGATTGAGGGTGGTGAGGTAGGGCAGTGGTGGTGGTTGGGGGCTAAGTTTGGGATGAAACAGAGAAGAGAAAAAATGGCCATGGGACTTTGATGGGTGGGCAGGAAAGAGAGATAGAACTGAGTACAGGATAAGGTGAATGATGGATGATAGCTCTTCAAGAGGGTGCTGTGTGGTGGGAAGGAAGAGGGACAGAGAAGAAAGAAGACTCGCTACTCCCTGAATCTGCCTCTTCACTCAGCCTTTGTGCTGATTACTCTTATCACAATTAAATTAACCAATCTAATTTCCCTCAACCTCTAACTCCCACAACATCATCCTGCCACTGTCTACTCCTTTCTCTTCAAATTCATTTTGTTCACCCTTCTCTTTTTTTCTCTCTCAGTTTGTGCAGCTAAGAGTTTACTGCAAATGGATGGGTAATGAGGCTGCTCATCAATGTTTCCAAAGGGACACTCAACCAACCTAAAACTGTACCATTAGCAGTAATTTGACTCCTGATATTGATTAAAAAACTTTATTTTATTGACTTCAAATTACAGCCAAATCTGCAGTGTCTGGTGATTATTCTTATCAGCTGATCACCCTTTTGAAGACAGTTTTATTCTTAAACAGCACTTCTCTCTTAGAACCAGCATAAGTTTTGGAAAAGGATGTTTCGTCTTAGTTGCCTAAGCCTTCATCAGGTTTATTTCTTCCCGATAGGATATTTTGCATTATTCAGCCAAGTAGTGTGTGTGTGTGCATGTGTTTTGAACTATTGAAGGCACATGTTTCCTATGTGAGAGTTGTGGTTAAAGTGTTGTGATACAGTAAATGTGCTGTGAAGTGACATAAAACTTCAAGGGAATATCATGTGGAAATGTTGGTATTGAAATCTATTTTAGTAAATCAAGTTTTATTCTTTTTGGCAGTTGCATTTCATTCCAGTGGATTTTTCAGTTTGTTCTTTCCACCCCTGTAAATTGGTTTATTTCATGCTGGCCTGACAGTTAAAAAATTAAAAAAATGATTGTGACATTCAGCAGAGAATAGATATATGTGAGATTTTCTGTTTGGATATATAATCAGCTCCACCTCTCCAAGAGGGTGGCTGGTACACCAGCTATGCTCCACCACTTACGCCATTGGATGCCCTCCCTCCTGATTAAGACAGTTTATCTCTACGTCATTCGGCCAGCACTTGAGTATGCCTCCCCCGTATGGGACAATTTGAGTCCTACTGATACATGTCTCCTTGAGAAGATCCAACTCCAAGCAGCTAAGTTACTCTGCCCTGATGAACTGAGTGGACTACACCCCTGCTCTCTACTCAACCATCTTCGGTTACCAACATTGGCCTGGCGCCGGAAACAGCGCAGGTTAGAGCTCCTGTGGAAGCTATTGCATGGACTGGGACCTCCAGAACTGATCAGCAGCCTACCTCCCCTGCAACAGCATCGACTGCGGAATAATTACAGGCGTCGACAGCCCTGGGGCTTAACACAACTAAGGCCATGGACAGCTCAAGAGAGCTCATCCTGGTTACACAAATCTGTGTCAGACTGGAACACCCTATCACCTTCTACCCAATCAGCCCCTACTTTAACTTCGTTTAAACGACTTTGTCACAGTGACTGTTTGAGTGACAAGTTTACCTTGAGTGTCGTGTATTTCCTTTGCTCATCTTGCTGTAGCCTTTAGCACTGTTTATTTGCCTCACTAGTACAGGCACACAGGAGAGTACCCCAATTAGCTTATGCTACTGTATAATCCTGTCTCAACTATATATAATAAAATAAATAAATAAATAAAAATTCTTTTACTTCATTGTCAAAGAGACACAGTTTTTGCATCTAGTGAGTTGGGATAAGAATGATTCAATTTAGCTGACACAATAAATATAATAATATCGGGCCTCTGGTTACCCAAGCCAAGGCTGAGGAAATACAGCTACTGACAGTAAATTCAGAGCTTGGGCATTTGAATATTCAGCTGTGCCACAACAAATTGAAAAATATGGCTCTAGGGACATACTAGTACTGACATATTGGTAAAGGAAGTACGCTGGCCTTTCTGAAGTTGAGCATACGAAGAGGCATATCCAAGTTGGTTGTCTTGGGTAAAGATGAGAGAGATGAATGTGGGATTGACGAAGCTCAAATATTGTGATGGCCAGTTCAAAGTTTGGACGCCTTGGATCGCTGTTCTGTGAAAATTACCATCACGGTTGTGTGCTTTGGCTGGTGGTTTCGGGGTAGATGGTTCGCGCACATGAAATCCCTTGGGCGAAAAACTGAACACCGCATTTCTTTCACATGTCCCAAGTTGTGCAAGCTGAATATCTCTCTCTCCGCGTGCACGCTGCAAAATAAAGTGCAACAGTGACATGTATCTCCAAGTGCTGCATTAATAGCTAACACACGTGGTGCTGCACGTGCTTGATGAAGTTCTTGCAGCTGTAGGCTCGTGTGCTGCATGATTCCGCGGTGATTCAGTGCGAAGATCAGCACAGTTCATCGAGCTTTATAGGCCTGCCATTGCTCCGTGAGTATGAGTCTAGATCTGCTTTTGATCACTTTAGCCAATAGAAGCCTGTTTGACTCGTTAATCCATGAGTGATATCATCTTCACACTACTCTAAGCGTTGCGCGAGAACAATAATGTATTACTACTTGTCTCCGCTGTTGCTGAGCTCAGCCGGCGAAATTCATTTGTTAGCCTTTGATACAAATGCAAATTCAGTGGTCATATCCCTACCTTGGGTTACATGTCACAGTGTGGGTGTTCGTTCATCTTGCCATTTGCACGACTTAGCTGATCTTTCCAGAAAATTGGCTAGAGACATGACAAAGGGACATCCCTTGCGTTTCAATTGAATATGAAGCTTGCCCCTGTCTTGAGGAGACCTTAGGTTGAAAACAAAACTAGAAATACTCCTTCTGTGGGCGAGGAAATAACGGTTGAAATTTAGGCATAACAACGCGGGACGCATACAAATTTGTTGTTCTTGAACTCTTTGGCAAACTTTGCAAGCTGGAATTCATTGCCCTTTCCGGCTTGAGCAAACTGAGTGAACTTTCAGAGGAGAGGCAAGGGCTTCTTTCTCAGCTCAAGAAAAAATGGCAGACCACAACAATTGCCGGTTGTGCAAGTAGGCCCCACATTGGAGAAATTCTTCCTGGGTTGGCTTCAAATTGCTCCCTGTAGAAGCACAACTGTATGAAATGTGGGAGTTTGAAACTATTTAAACTATTTGAGAGGTGGAAAATCTAACCAAACCACCAGTAGAGTATATACTTAGGGGTAACATACGTCACTGTATTATGCCTACACTGGGCAGCATGCGTATTTTTCAGGCCTGAATTGTCTTACCCCGGTAGGGTAGGTGCGCATGAACCTTCAGCCAGTTAGACTCCCAGCATCCAGTCAAATTCAAATGCATGCTGCGAGTCTCTACAGTATCTCAGGTTTGCACTGACGCCACGGACTGGTCTTCTATGCGATGATTCACATCTCAAGCGACGCTAGCCAGCTGGCAGAGAAAACCTGGATTGCAGTGTCGAAACAGCTGCGGTGTTCACTACTCTGCAAACACTGCAGATGTCCACAAACAGAAATACCGTGACACCTACTACTAAGACTCATCACGACCCTCTCAGGGCAATGGCATGTCATTGGTCAACACAAGCGAGTTGATCAGTTTCAGCGTGTCGATCGTTCTGTGTCTTTGCTGATACCGCGGCTTTCCGCTTGTTACCTTTTACACTACTAAAATGCCAAAAATACTTACGAAAAATGTTTCTGCACAATCAGACCACATCACCACATACTTGGCTCGGTGTACGTGACGTGAAACGCTAGAGCTGGTTTATATTTACACCAGCCGGCAGGTCTAGTAGTACGGATTTTCAGTTCTAGCTAGAAGTTGGATTCAGAAATAAAGGCCGAATGATTTTAACTCCGATCAGGCTGGGTAGTTCGAAGTGAAGTCATCACAGGACCGGACATCCATCAGCATTCATCCGACAAGGCGGTCATTATGTGTGTGTGTGTATTTGCAGGCATCCCAATTCCCAAACAGCATAGTCGTATTCACTCGTAAATGGGCTTTTCCGATAGAGCAGCCTGCAGAGTTCAAGGTGGGGTCTCCATCGGATTCTCCCCAGCGGAGCAGCTGCATGCTGAAGCTCAACAAGCCATTTTGGTTGCCGGTGTGATTGAAGAGCTCAACCAGTAGATTTTTGCTCCGCTTCTGCCTAAGACCATCGATATGCATCAGTTACAGCTTCAGATGCCCAGTCATCGAGAGTCGCCCACACATTATCGTCAAATTCCAAATACCTCAATACACCAAGGCGTCTGCGGTTAGATGCTGTCCCGGTGAGCCCCAGTACCCGTAGGCACATCAACACCACTACAATAATTATTCTATCAATAAGATGCAATCCGAGACTGAGCATTTTTCATGAGAGTAGGCCTGGCAAGCCTGGCAAACATCACTGTCCAATAACGATGCAGTCTGCTGGTTAGACCACCGCCTACAACAACTGGCGTCAGTGCGCGCCAATTGTCCTGCATTGGAGTGGGAGTTTTGTAATGTATCTGCAGGAAACCGCAGAGAAGAAAATGGAAAGGAACTGCGGGTTTGTAGGAAAAACGTCAAAACTTCAGTCCCTCTGTTGGACACGGGACACTAGGCCGATTTTACAGCATACGCGCGAAAAGAGCCGTATCGTGCACGCACACGGATCATGACAGCCACCCACATTCAGAAGACCTACCTGCTCGTAGTAGGATTACTATACCTGGCGAAGAAAAGGAAATTTTCATTCCTATAAAAGCAATTTTACTGCCTCCTTGACGAGTGCTTCAGGGCGGTTTGCTGTCACCAGGTGACAGGCATATTGGAGGGGCTTGTTATACAGATCAGCTCGCCTTTGTTGTGATACTTGTAAGTTTCGTTGGCTTTATGCACTCCAGTTTATTGGGTAAGGTATCAGATTCCCCGAGGGCCAGAGCTAAGTCCAGCTTGAAATATCCAGTTCGATCTCGTACGCCAGATTAACAATATTGGTGACAACGTGCAACATGTCGGGTATACCTAGTCATCCTCTAAACGAGAAGAGGCGGTCAATGTAAACTCGAGGAGCCATTTCAGACGGATCAATCTGGAGTGGAAGACCGGTTGAGGTGTATCGTTGTGCACAAATGTGGATGGGCAATCGAACGAATACAAGCAACTAGTATCATGCAATAATTATTGTAACCCCAACATCCTAATCTGTTCGATATGATCTGCATCGCAGCATCCCTAAGAAAGGTTTTGGAAAGACGAAAAATTAAGAACATGAGTTTGCTGTAAAATAAAAATTTGGAGACATTCTACTCGTCGCGTGCCTGATCAGCTGAAGCTCAGGCTGTCTGAAACTTGAGCTGGGAGGCATGATTTGCGCAGAAGCCCCAGAACGTCCTCGGGGTTCGTCTGGGGTACAATAAATATCACAACAAACTTACCACAAGTAAATTATTCAGGCAAAAAGGGCACGCCCATTAGAGGCAGATCTAAAAAGAACCCTCTTAGAGGAACTCAACATCGGCTGGAAAATCGGCGTCAAGCTCTTCAGCCATCCTTGAGCACTCTTAGGCTACGTGACTACGTGACTGCATGCTTCATGATCATTGGATGGTGGAGATGCAGGGAGCGGTCCAAGCTAGGCTAAAAGAGAAAAAGGCTTGGCTTACGAGAGCAAGCCACTAGCTGAGACCCCCTCAGCCTCTATCCAGGTGGCATCGACGTCACAGATACATGCTCCGCGACGGATGAGCTCGAGCTATGGGGATTGCCTTGTTTAAGAGTCCGGCAGCCCCCTAAAAGCGCTCTGTGGTGCGCCTCTGTGGTATAAGGGGTTCTTGATCTTGTATTGTTGTGGGGCGACACAAACCTTATTATATTCGCTCTGGTTTCATGGAGTTCCATAGTAGTCCCTCGCACGCAGCGCGACAGCATTAGGCAGGAAGCACTCAGGAAGCAGGAGCTCCCAGCTCCCAATCTATGTAGCAAATAAAATCAATCAAAAGGGGCCTTGTTAGAGTACAAGGCCATTAGGCTCTGCCGAAACACACTTCAAAAAGTCTCTTTTTAAACGTGTCTCTGGATCAGGATTTCATTGGACTTCATGGTGTCGACGGACACAAGTTGAAACAGGCCCGTGAGGACTTTCAGCAATTGGTCACTTTCTTGGAGGGGGTTCTAAATTCGCATTAGCGCAGGTAGGAAGAAAGAATACGAAGTATTAGTTGAGCAATCTTGTGTTGGTGAATCTATCACGCTGACAATGTGGTACGTAGTTTCAAACTCAAGCTGGACGTGAATGACTAAAAATATACTGGTTCTCAAGACATGGATTGAAGCGCTCTGGATATAGCCAGGGTTCACTGATTTTGCTCATGCTGTGAACGGCGACAGGTGATTCTGGGTTGAACGGGTTTCATGGGTAAGGTGTGCGCGTTGGGCCGAGCTCCGGAATGTACAACTTGTCTTGTATATAAGGTCACTGAAAGAAATCTTATCCCTAGAGGGTGATGTTCGCCTTCTTGATCTTCAAAATAGCTTAAGCCACAACTCCTGGTTTTGGTATTCTTGCCATGGTTCATCTTAAGCGTGCAACTTGATTCTTCCGAGTTCAAGAACTGTGATTTGGCAACTTAACTAAGTTGATAGTCGGACTCGGCATCTCTCCTACCAGGGCAATGGTTTTGCCTGGATCGGATTCAATATCGGCTTTCGCAGTGTCGGCCTTGTGACATTGCGCCTGCACAGCCAGGATAAGCACTCCGTTTTCGTAAAGCCACATAAATTGTCGTTTAGTGAAGTTCTGAAGAGATCGCCTTTGCTGACGGAAATTTCCCGTGTTGCAGTGTCACCAACTCCTCGTAACTTACGTTGAATTCCGTTGAAAGGTATGAGAAAAAACAGCAATATTATCACTGAACTGCCGCTTTTGTCCCGGATATTAACTTAAATTTACAATGAACATCCAAGTAGTTTAAGTTGTATACCGGTTGGCGGAGGCGTTTGTCTGCTTAACGTAATGATAATTTCCGCAGTCCTTAGTCGGAAGCCCAGCAGATTTTCGTTTTCTCAGCACCTGTACCAAAGCTAGCACTGATCATATCTGTAGCGATGTGCAATCTTGCATGTCGGTGCCTGAGAACGAAGACTGAGGTATAGTTAGTGTGATATAGCAATTCAGTGCAATGGCATATATTGTTTGAAAAGGCCAGTACAATTGCCTGCAACCAGCACAGCCCTATGCAACTTATTTTTTGAGTGAAGGGAAACTCTTTCAGTGGCGTCTCTGGAAGGGGGTGTTGGCTAAAGTCTAGTGATCCATCCTTCGTAACCTGGGAAGTTTCGTGGTTTGATAGACTCGTAGGATTTGGCTTGATAAAAATCACTGACTGCTAATTCTTTTTCACCGGCTGGGTGCACAACGGACTCGACCATGCGGTCACCAAGCGCGTAGCCGATTGAAAATCATGATCTTAATCGCTCGACCAATCCGCAAGCTCAATAAAACCGGCTTCATGACGAGCTTTGCCTTTGTGACTTTCGCTCGACAAGGTCCGATATCCACTGCGCGGGACGCTAAGATGGGACTACGATGCTGTAGCCTACGTCGGCAACGACCTGAGCTTTGCCCAGAACTTACATAACAGAATGAAAATCTTCGTAGAGTCTCGCCCAGCTGATATCGGGCCATGTGGAGCGAAAGTCACAAAGCACGCCATGAAGCCAGTTTTATTGGACTGGCGGGTTGGTCAAGTGGTTAAGATCGCGACTTTCATTGGGCTAGAAGCTTAGTCGCCACAGGTTCGAATGCGCTGTACACTTCAGCCGGTGAGAAAGAGAAAATGATTGGTATTATGATTCTCCCAGGCATGAACAGTTCTCTCATGCCTATGCATGTGGTTACGTTAGATATACATGCATATATGCATTCGGTCCGTTATTCTATTTTCTGACCTCTACTCACTCAGACTATTGGCCTGCCGCTGCGTTATACATGTTTTATCTGGTTGTTATAGCCCAGGGTAGCTGTGCGCAGGGTCATACGTACAATAGTGTTACTCGAAGTAGGCAACATGTATATGCGCATAGTGCAATCCGTCGATATCCGGATAATTCTACGCTGTACAACAATGTAACAATGCAGGAATCCCCGTTGCGTTCTGGGACAGAAGTCAGAGTATACCTAAGATCACGTGTAACATGTGGAATTTGTAAAATGGCGGTGTGACGTCACTTTCCGCCCTCATGGGATTACTAAAGATACGCTGCTGACGCAATCTGGCTGAAGCGGTAACAGTAGCGGGCAAACACTCCAGGAACCTCACAACTTTGCACTCTACAGATTTCGCATGACTGGCTCCAGCCAGGGAACATTTGTTAGACCCGGCAGTTCCTACACCTATCATAGTTTTATTCGTGGACGAAACAGCATTACTGCATGTACATGCATGTACTGTATACTTCCACCTCTTCCATGCGGCGCTGCAATTTTCAGTAAACTGAAAAGACTAGCCAAGGTCTACTACACCATTAGCAGTTTTTAGAACGTCGTCTTTTCAAAACTCGAGAAGGGCCCGGAGAGGGCTGAACGAAAGATCAGCCGGGGTGGTCCACCTGCTGCCAGATCTCTGCGACAAGTGCGTAGGGCGCTTGTCGCCTCTATAATATCTCGCTTTCCGCCAATAGAGGGTTATACACCTTCCGCTAACCACCCTGCCCGTTTTCGTTCAGCAAGCTCAACTTTCCAAAGGAAAGTTATCCATGCAGGTAGCCAGGAATGCGGCTGATAATCACGATAATACTGGGACAATACCACTAGTCCAATAAAACGAGCACCTTGGTCCTGTTCTCTTGCCTCCGTTGGCCATACCGGTGCCACTGAGCTCTGATCCGGGCGCTGGTGGGCAATGGTGAGAACCGCCATAACAAGCCGTTACCCCGTGAAATCCGCAAGTCACTTCGTACACTTCCCACGATGACGACAGTACCCTAGTATGTAACAATGTAACCCTTGATTGGGTATGTCCTTGCTGGGAAGTCATGTTCTCTCTTAGCATCAGGATTTTAAGTTTTGCAAAACCAAAACGTCATTTTCTAAAACTTAGAATGCTGTAGAGAACTGTTGAATGTCACCCTTTTCAAGAGTGTAACACCTCCAGTAAGTATATAAGCGCTCCTAGCTGGTCATGTCCCAGCAGTAATTCTGCCGTCCCTACGCCTCATATCGTCATGACAAAAATACCAGTAGTCAAGAGAACAGGTAACAGCGACTTTAAGATGCTTGCTGACATTTCATTTTCTACCCGGTATTCTGCGGAGTCACCGTTTGTTCACCATTGATGCCAGGTTCTTTACCACAGACCAGCCATATGAATAACCATTGCCGCCTTCGTGATTTCTGATTTCTGATTCCAATGCACTTCAGCTATTCGTGCTCACCCTCGTCTAGAGTTGCTGATCGCTATTACCGTCTTTTTCATTTCAGCCGGTCATTCCCCTTGCTCTGTTTCCGGCTGCCATGGTTTCTGTTTATTTTCGCGGATGTCTCTTCATGATCAAAGGCTGCGAGAAGGCCTTCGCGTAGCTTCCAGTTGTGCTCTTAAAATTGGATTTGATTCACCCAGCGCAAGCCATTAATTCTTCCGCTTTTGAAGATAAGCCCTCAGGTTAAATTGGTTTCAAGCCAACGTGCTGTTCGTTTACATGGCTCTTCAGCTGGAAACAAGGGGAGGAGACCTCAGGCGACTAGATAACCCATGAGATCATGTCGACCGGTCGTACCACGGTGTACTTTGCAGATCTTGGCCTGCCTGGTCGAGGCAGATCGTAAGCGGGGTTGTTTACACGGCCCTTCAGCATGCAGTAATGGTGAAAGGGGAAACCAACCTCAGGCTAGTAGCAAGGACCAATGCGCTAATTCGATCTCGTCGACTGGTACGTGGTAGTACCATGATACAGGGTGAGCATTGTCCCACTTCGAACTGCTTAGTTGAGGTCATTAACCAGACCGGAAGTGGTGGCATTTGTTTTCCAATCTGCTCTCGCGCTGATACCAATCCTTGCAACCGAACCAATGCAACTACTGCGAAGTGGGAACGCGGGGTCTGTACGGGGCCAGCACTGACTCAGTGAAAACACTTGGCGAAAAGTGGCCTTTTGTTGCGCACGGGCTCTCCGCGATGACCGCACACAACGAGCGCACAACGCAGGTCGATCCTCGAGATACACGTCGATCAGCATTGTGCAACGGAACTAAGTGGTTTCCATTTCCAGTCATACACAGGAAGCCCACTCCATTAGTGTCAATGAGCAGGCGGCCACAGTATACCACTGAAGTTCTGTTCACTACTGTTTGACTTTTCGGAATCATTACAATAGATTCACCCCACCGCCCACGACTTCATCTCGGTCAGGACGTACGTGCATGGCGCATTTGTACTGCAGCCTTGTGAAACCGCCAGTGCCTGGCGTTTATTGCAGGGCGCTTTCACGACTCTGTGATTGGGGTCAATGGCTCAAACCATCACTTGCAAGTCCTTCCCAAATTTTGCTTTGGATCTCTATAAAGTACAGAAGAGGATGTGTGTGTTTGAACAATTAGAGTTTAAACCTTTCAGAATCAGCTGGGGAACTAGTCTACCCATGGCTACATGAATTGATCTGAGCCTGAGGTGTTGTGAAGGATACGTTCCATGGTTTGGGATGGTCGCGGACACATTGCATTGGCAAAGCAGTGAGGCGAGGTAGATAATATTGAAACTGATAACATTTAGGCACTGGCCGAAAGCTAGAGCAATTAATATATTATTATATTTCCTATTTCGTCATGTGAGGTTATAGTAGGCTAATCCCCTGACTACTCTCCTCTGGGCAGGAAAAGCGTTTCGCGAGGACCTGGCGCAGGCAGCCATCCGAATCCTGAGCTTGGATCGCTGCAGCCGGAGAGCCATGCTGGTGAGGAAAGCGGAGTTGAATGATGTGGTTGACGGGGGTGCTCAGTAGCTCAGCGGTCAGAGCATTGGAGGGCAAATCCAAGGCCGTAGGCTCGAGTTCCACCTGAGACCATTGATTTTTTTCTTCGCTCTTTCTAACTCGCCGGTGCCTAGTGATTTCTCTCTTTCTAATTCTTCTTCTTCCAGACGTTATTTCCTAACTTAAATGTACTTTATTACCCAAGGCCGAGAAAACACCGGCCAATATTTACCCGAGCCTACATTTTGACCTCGGCTTCGTCTCGGTCAATATGGCGAAGGAAATGTTGAGCCGGTGTTTTCGAGGCCGAGAGTAATAAAGGGTTTATCCCAGCAGATTAGCGAAAAGGCCGTCTCAAAACCCTTTCTCGCTTGTTTTCGAAGAGCTCACCAGCAAAAGAAAGCACGCGGCAACCGTGCGACGCAGGCTGCAAGTGCTCTAGGGTCACTTATCGCCGGCTATATGGCGAGGGAAATATTCGGCCGGTATTTCCGAGGGCGAGGGTAATAAGGGGTTTATCCCAGTAGACTAGCGAAAAGGCAGACTCAGAGCCCTTTCTCGTTCATTTTCAAAGAGCTCACCACCAAAAGAAAGCACGCGGCAACCGTGTGACGCAGGTTGCAGGTGGTCTATAGGGTCACTTGTCACCGGTTCTCGGCAAGCAGTCCCAAGGGGCGCAGTTGTTAGGAGCATGGCTTTCGCTCGAGCGGTCTCGGTTCGAGCCCTTTCCTCGACTTTTATTCGCTGATTTTTTCCTTCCATTTCTTTCCATTCGTTCAAAGTCTTCTCTTTCGTTCGAAGTTGACAAAATGTAATAGAGTACTCTTAAACTCTAGTCGTACTTTGGTTCTGATTTTTCAGAAAAAAAAGTCAATAAACAGGTCAATATTTAGTTTATCGGCCTCTTAGGAGGTAAGTAACATGCCATTTATTGACCTCTTGTGGATGTACGTGGTCAAATGGGGCTTGGACATTATTGACTGGTGAATCTGGGATAAAATATTATTAGTAGTAGCATTATGACCGTCCAACTTCAGTTTGTGTTCGGCGTTTATTGTAAAACCACTCGTTTTACTACAGAATTTCATATTATTTTCGTACTTTTCGCCCAGCAACAAAATTTTAATGGGGTGCTTAAGTGTTGTAGCTTTGGTTCAGCCCAAGTTCGAGTATTTGCCGCCACGATATCCTTGTCCCTTGCAAACTACGAAATTTGCACGTGCACCAATTTAGTCGTTTTTACTGCAATCAATACAGCTTCCAATTTACCGGTGCAAAAGAGACAATGCGTTGTGGTTGTTGAGAAAGACCATTCACGCCAGGGGAATCATAATCATTTTCTCCTTTTTACTTCGGCTGGGAGCGCACAGAGGACTCGAAGCTGCGGCGACCAAGCGCCCAGCCGAATAAAAATCACGCTCTTCACTGCTGGACCAACCCGCCTGTTCAATAAAACTGACTTCATCATAATCTCGAGCTTTGTGCCTTTCTTTCGACATGGCCCGGTATCCACTGGGTGAAACGTTACGATGTGACTACGATACTGAACCCTACGTCCGCAACGACCTCAGCTAGGCTCAGGATTTACATGTGCATAATATACCTGAGAATGACCATTCACGCTGGAAGAATCATAACCACTAAATAATTATTGGTGGTTATTATAGGTCTTCTGGCACGATCAGTGTTCGTGAAGAGCATTACCGGTAGTGTACGAGGCGCACGCTGTGAGCTAAGAGCCGACATCTCCATCAGTTGGACGGCTTTCCAGCGCTCGGCAGGCATCCCTTTGCGCCGTGAATGTGGCCCATTGAATAAAAGTACGGAACTACTCCACCGGTTAGGTGAAGTCTATCGAAGAAGATCCTACTTTGAATGCAGTGAAAAAACTGACCTAGCGTTGCACGCAATCTAGATCTAGAGAGTCTACTTAAACGCAGCAGCATTTATGGGCACTCGGGTCACCTAAGAAACCTTTCTTACCAGTAGCAAACGTTACCCTGGTCAGTACGTTCAGGAATGTATACGTTCGGCATGTTACTCCCCTGTTGCATCGGCCAGCTGTGTCAATCTACTCGAAAAGCCCCACAGCTCGCTGGACAGAGTCTATGAGATCAACATGGCACGTGGCAGCACGCTGTATGTTTAGCTATCGTGCGATCTTGTTTCGTTTTGTTTCTCCCCATTGTAAGATTGTTTAAAAAAGCTGCTTTTAACAAAAGATGAAACGTTCGGAAGGGGCACTCCACTTGATCTGAAGCCCCAAACAGCTGCGATGTTGCCAGCTGCAAAATTCAACTCTGTGGTCTTCAATTATTTCTTTTCCTAAGGCGCTCGCTAGACAATCATGTAAACTGCGATTTGTTTTACACGATTTACAAAGTTTCGCTTGGTAAGGATCAAGATCTATTATCAGGCAGACGCTCACTACTTTCCGTAAAATACTGGTACGTGATCGCCACAGCGTACCAAACCCGGGCATCCCTGATTGTATTTCATCTAGAGCAATACGTAAGACTTTCTAAAGCCCTCGAGATTGCATGCCTGCCATTCCGGATCCTGGGGCTAACGCGGGGGTTGTTTACAGTGTAAACGAGCAGTCTGCTGAAGTCTGTTTAAGAGAAGATGGGGCCAGCGAGCAGCCTCTGTCGAGGAAGATGAATGCGTTCCATTATGTTGAAAAACCTTCGACTGACCGGATCGTGGTGTCTATTTCCACCTGCATCCGTGCTGCTAACGTAATTTGTACTCAGGTAGTTCGTTCGGTGTCTCTAGTGTCACCTTGGCAAAAATTGTTCTACATTTACCATTCTGGCGCTTGCGTGCAGACGGACCGTGCTCCGTCAGTGGTTATAATGTCAGTAAGACTAAAGCTAAACACTGTGGTTTGCGACCGCTGAGGCGCCCAGTCTGAGGGACTCACGAGCGACAGCTAGCTTTCAAGAGACTCCTGCTGTTCTTGAAGCGTCTGAGCCGACATACTCCGATTATGCGCTGGTTAGTGTCCCTAACTATAGTCCCAGCCTCGTTCAGGCTGAATTGAATTTCTGGATTGCGCTCTTGTGCAGGCTTTGGACCTTCTCTTTCTGATGTAACTGCTCTGACCTATCTCTGTTTATCCAATATAATCAAGTCATTTCTCAGGCTGTTGAAATACGCCTTTCGGTTCATTTCGTGTAAGCTTGTTTAACCTGGATCGTAGGAGAAGTGCCTGGGATACTTACCGAGCCCCGCTCCTTAGTAAAGGAAAGAACCTATACAAGGGGAAGGTCACAGGGATGAAAAGGCGCGGGAAGACCGTGAGAAGAACACAATCAAATAATTATAAGAATGAAGAGCAGACAATGAAGAACATTACTGACCGAAACAGAGAATCATTTAAAATGCATACAGATAATAATATTATGTCGATTCGAGTTCTTTAAAGACGAAAGTGCGTGTGCAGTCCGTATTTGAGTAAAGAAATAGATGGTGCATTCTGCAGACGGCAGAAATAGGGGGTTAACTTAAGCAAGGACCCATGGGATATCGAACGGTTTTTAAGTAGATTGTAAGACGCTATCTCAAAAAACGACTTTTCACTTATCACCGGTCGCTTTGTGAAGCCAGGAATTTGCTCTAGAACTGTGGTAGGGAATGTTGGAAATGCCTAGATCCGCGCCAGGAAGTGATGTCTTTTTAAAACAGGCAAATTCCCCTTTTTCGATATATTTTTGGTTACTTTTTTAGCTCATTTTAGAAATTCTGGGCGTATATTATAGGTGTACGTGAAGCTTCATTGGATAACGGTTTATGCAAGATACATGACGTAAAACCTCCTTTCGCTTCACTTTCGAGAGATGAGTCACCGTAATGTACTGTCAGATTTTCAAGAATAGCCGGAACCAGAATATAAGCTTAGTCAAAAGGTTGTTGCACTGCAGGAAAAGTCGCTTAAGCTTGGGGGCGTCGGCAGAGTCAGTCTTGAATTCTATATGATCTATTTGTGTTCCTATCACATCACAGTGCACATCCATATTCTAGACCGTGGGGTTTCAATCCCTTATAGATTCCTGCAAACGACTGCTTTGTAGTTTGTGCGTCATCCTTGCGCTTTTTTCCCCCAAACTGAAAACAGTGACGGTGTGCATACATTTCTTTTATGTTCAGTGAAATTAAATAGGTCGAGGCTGATCCATGACAAAGCAAGTAACAGTCTCTCTTTAATGTATTAGAGCCCATCCTTTATATTAGCTGCTATTACTTGTTAATAGTTTATTTTTGCTATTATGATGATGAAGAAAATAATAATAATAATAATAATAATAATAATAATAATAATAATAATAATA
Organism: Nicola tetela; assembly: GCA_028565695.1. Classification (NCBI taxonomy): domain Eukaryota; kingdom Metazoa; phylum Porifera; class Calcarea; order Clathrinida; family Clathrinidae; genus Nicola; species Nicola tetela. The sequence goes on from JAOWAW010104315.1 coordinate 19,476, forward strand.
ATAATAATAATAATAATAATGTATGGCGGTTTCGCGGCATGCCCACTTTTTGAGAGGTGCCACAGCGTGAGCGGGCTGTTACTACGAAAAGGTCTGGTTTGTAGTAAGTGAATTTGCCACCAATAGACTGATTCCTTTCTCCTTATTGTAGATCTTCACTGACTACCCTTCGGTCACCCATCTGTTGATAAAAGAGTCGTATCGCCTGCTCGTCGCTTGACGTCAACAAGACCAACAGCTAGAACCCTGAATTATTAATACGCATAAGTGATGTCACGCTGCGCAGTCCCGTCGACAGCGCCCCAAGGGCAAAGCGGCGACCATGCTCCGGATCTGCCCAAAGATCTGGAGGTCATGCATTTGCGAAGTGTTTTGCTGGCTGCCTACGAGCGCGAGAAGCGTCTCCGCAAAGAATTGGAGTATATGGAGCAAGCGAAGCTTCTTGAAGCCGAGGTAAGGTTGATCGTCACTGCATGTTAATGTGTCCGCGGTCTCAACATATGTTTAATATCGATTACCATACCCTCGTCTTATTTTTTTAAATTGCGGTTACAGCTGATGATTATTATTTATTCTCTATTGTACCACCTGCGACATCGAACCATAGTTTCCGGAAATTGTCCTACCCTGTACCTGTCGTAAACAAGAAGGAAACATTATTACGCTTTCTTCCCTGAGCCATCCTCTTGTGGAGCGCCTTGGCAGCCAGAATACAAAAGCTGACTTCCATCTGACTGTTTAAACATCACCTGAGCCTGCATGTACGTCTTAAGCTCTCCTGAGTCTTACCTCTTGGCCGGTCTTTCAATTCCCTCTCTTTCCCTCTCTCTCTCCCTCCCTCTCTCTCTCTCTCTCTCTTTTTCTCTCTCTTTCTCTCTCTCTTTTCCTCTCTCTCTCTCTCTCTTTCTCTCTCTCTCTCTCTCTCTCTCTCTCTCTTTCTCTCTCCCTCTCTCTCTCTCCCTCTCTCTCTCTCTCTCTCTCTCTCTCTGTCTCTCTCTCTCTCTATATATATATATGCCCTTTCATTTCTGTTTCTCTTTCTCTTGTTGGACTCTCCCTTCTCTACATCCTCGTTCTTACCTTATCCATGCCAGGGTAAGCCAATGCCAAACAAGAAATGGGCAAAGAGAGCTGTTTGCCTGGAGGTTGTGCGCAAGCTTCACGAAGTGGGTGAACTACGTGACGACTTACGTCCTCACCATCGAGAGAAAGATCTGGAGAGTGATGCTGATGCCAGTTCACCGTTGCCACACAAACACAAGGAACAGTATCTCATGAAGGTGAGAGAAGCAATGTTGGGTGATAAAATTCACCTATGCATGATTTGATGATCAATTGTTTGTTGTGTGTTGGTTCTTGAAATAACCTCATGGCCATGTTCATCATGGAAAGGCACTGCCCTGTCAATAATCAATACGGCATCTATTCCTTGGTGGCGAGAGGACACACATTTAAAGCCCAAAGCAATGCTGTTTGCTTAGCAAAGAACCAAAACATACATGTGTATGCCTTATTTGGTTGGTATTAAGGGTGAAACGAATCCATCAAATCTCGAATCTAGTCAAATCTGCACTACAATCTACTGAAATCCATTTGGATTAGAGGATTTGAAAAAAAACCTGAAAATGTAAAGCTAGCAGGTCGGTAAAGTTTCGTCAGAGCCAGCAGAGATTGAAGTATCTGTGATGTGTGGCATGCCATGCCTCTGCAATTACGGCACAACACCAAAAGCGCATCCTGTAGAGGTGTTGGTATGTACAGCCTACATGCTGTGGGACACCTTGCACTACATCATGTCATCAGCTACTGCAGCAGTGCATCTTCTACCATAAAGATAATGTGTGCACAAGTAGACACCGCCACATTTGACCTTCCTCCCTCTAGCTCTAACTTCTTGATGTGGTCGTTACTCCCGACCAAGTCTGCTAAGAACCAAATGGTGAAGTCTCATTCGACAGTTTGGGAATGTTTCGAGGGTAATACCACTTAGCAACAAGGATTGTCTTTGCATGAAGAGCCAGGTATGCTAATCAGTCAAATCCGCTCGGAATGACTACTAGCAACCTCCTGCAAATGTCTCTCCACTAACCATGACATACAATGGAGGGATAGAAAAGCAATCAAAGCGATGGCAGCCAGTGAGGAGGTATGGACCCAGTGGAGTTCCTATACAAAAATCAGTCAGCTGTTTTGGATTTTTGACAAATACCGGAGTCAAGAGGTGCCACATTAGGGGTCGTCTCATAAGTTCACAAATCACAGCCAAATGAAACAACTTTCAAATAGGCACAGAACCCCTCCCCCCTCAAATGAAAGTGTGACGACAAACATACTGCCATGCACTATACCTCCATACACACACAACATGTATACCCACACAGAGGTATTATGGTGACAATGTACACAGTACTGTTATTATGGATATGATAAATGGAAGGACAGAGGGGGTGAACAAGTGAGATATAGACAGACTCAAGGACAAACAGATAGATAGATAGATGCATCAACAGATAGATCAATAGAAAGATAGATAAATTGACAGATATATAGATACATCAACAGATAGACAGGTAGGTAGATACATCGACAAGTAAAAAACATACATTTATAGATAGATAGATACATCGACAGATAGATAAAGAAAAGCTATGTCAACTAGTTTAAAGGATGTAGCTATTATGCTCAAACAACCACTGGTCAGTCTAGTGCTTTGTGTACTGCCGCTTGTGTCCAGTATTTTGTTTATGCTGGTGCAGGCGATGCATTGAAGCTTCCTTGAATTGGCAGCAAGTGCCATCCTCCAGCCAAAACCCACAGACAAACTCCTTCGGTATGTTTGTTGCCACGAAGCCTTGAGTGGTTTTCCTCTCAGCTCTTAATTTAGCTCTTTTGCTCTCAATATGGAAGAGCAACTTGTGCCTCTTCCTGCAAGCATCATTCAGCAGAACACACTGGCAGCCCCTGGGATAGAGAGGAACATTGCCCTTGAAGCTTGGCTGGTGTTCATCCACTTTCCCTACCGAGGGCTGCGCAATGGTGTGCAACAACGACTTGTAGTGACCTGGTCGTAAAGGATCTGGTTCTGGCATAGGCATCTTACCGCCACGCTCAATCACCTCCAAAATTTTCTTAGCCTTGGGCATTTGCTGTTTGCAATGTCCACAGTCCTTGCGAGAACAACGATGGAACTCTATCTGGTTTGACCACCATACAGAATGTCTTCCCAGGAAAATTGGCTCCTTTCGAAGGGCTCTAATATCATTGTCTGTCTCCAGCTGATGAACACCTGCTTTGAGAAACAATTCTACGTCGTTGAAGTCATTAAATGGCACTGGTTCATCATTGCATGGCACACTTGATGACATCACTGGGTATCCATCAAACTTCATCTCATTCCAATACCCACTTAGCAGTCGCATTGCCTCATCAAACACACGGATTTCCCTTTCATACAAGTCCTCGTGAGACAAGCCAAACGGCCATCATGGAGGGGCTGTTTCTCCTGCCAAAACCATTGGCAATGTCACTCCTGTCAATTTCAGTGTCAATGGCGACCATGCATGTTCAATGGCATTGTACCTGGAATGTCCAGCAGCATGAGTAGTCTGCACAAGAACATCCAGCTGTAGCTTCTTCCAGAGGCGACCAAGGTAGATAAAGGTTTTCAGGCTTTTAGGTGACCAGTCTGGACCATTGTCAGTTACCAAAAGAACGGCAGTCTTCTGGTTAGCCACATTTGCTGTTGATAGCAAGTGTATAAGGTCATTAGCATGACCCATCGCTGAAGAAGAATGAAATTTCGTTGCTCGGGTGAACACATGGAGTGGCCTTGTGTGGCCACAGTGGACATGGCCCCTACCAAGTTTGCCCATCATGAAGGGGCTAGCAAGTTCTTGACGTTCCGAGACAGAATGAGAATGTCCCTGGGCATGCACAGATAGGCCCTAGCTGCGCTGAGGTGATTTACTGCGGCTGCAACAATGGTGTGATGGTCAGGTTTTCAGAACCATGTAGCCAGTCAGTGAGATCTTAGAGCCAGCATAGGGAAAACCATGATCAAGGTAATCAGGTGCGTTGTCTGTCGGAAAAATTTTCGGATTTGAAAATATCTGGACACCACTAGAGTTCCTACATTTATCGTGTTTTTATCATCAGCAGGCAATTGCACACCCTCATTGGAGTACAGCTCAAACAGTTCATTGCAGTACACTGTGCAATCGTGTAATGATGATCCTCATGATCAGTGTGTATCTGACTGTTTTGTTTTGATAGCACAATGACATTGATTAACCCCTTGTACATCTTGCTGGAGCGTCTGCCCTTGTGAGGGGGAAACATCAACCGATGGATAGTAGTATGTGGAACACTGAGACCAGGACTCTCCTTTTGCGCATGGTTTCTGATTTGCTCAAGAGTTCACCGCATGATGTAGCCATCTCAGTTCTCCTCTCATGTGCAGCAAACCCATGCATTAGAATAAATGCTGAAACATCCTTTACAAGCTGTGGGTACTTTACATGGATAGGCAAGCAGCCACCATGGCCTTTAGCAGCTCCAGGTCCATGCTGCAAGTGGTAACGTTGTCGTTGTTGTTATTCTTCTTCTTGTTGCTGCTGCTGCTGTCCTTGTTGCTGTGGTTGCTGTCCAGCCTTGTCTTGGTCATAACAGCACCTCCGATCTCTTCCTCACAGTCCAGGTTCAGCAAATCTTTGGTTAAATCTTCATCCAACACAAATTCATGCAAATTAGCAGCCACTATAGCAGACTTCCTTGCTATAGTTAGAACTGGCAGCCATTGCAGAATACTCAGTGAAGCTGCATAAACAAAAGCAAACGTGTCAGAGGAGCGGCCTGCTGCCTGCTGCAACAGGATGGACACAAGTAAAGCTGTGGTAGTGCACAGGGTTTCCGCTACCAGAAGAAGCTTTGCCACTGACAATGGCCCAGGTATATCTGCTTCCATGTCAGCCTCAACTGGCTTTTCCACCGCCTCTTCCCATGACAAGGATAATGGATTCATCAAGTTAAGTCTGAAGTCACACGGCGGTGCTGGAGCCCAGAGGGTTGATGTCCCTTGGCAAACTTGGCACAGTCTACAGCATATCCTCTTCTCCACAACTCCCATGGTGCTCTTCAGGAGCTGGAAATGGACCACGACATCTTTCAAAAGCTCCTTTTTTAGAAGTGCAGTGCGTGAAGAAAGGGAAACGCTGGTAAGCGTGAGGCCCGCGGCTTCGATGATTGTTTTCCCAACTTCCTCTATGGCAGCCATAATTTCTCATTTGCCAACCTGAACCATGATCTTGCTTTGAGACCATGTTCATCAACCCTCCATGATCGCATCATAGTCTGCCACGATCTGGGAGTATAAAACAAAACTCTGCGCTACTTCCCCTAGGGACTCCATGAAGATGATATTGACCACAACATCTTCCTGCAACAATTCAGACACCACAAGATCTGGGGCAGCGACGGCCAAAAACTTCTTGATTTCCGTCAATGTCCAATCCTGGCTGTTGGTGTGTTGTTCTGTCACTGAAGCAGCTCCACAACTACTGTCAATGGCGGCACCAGCAGGCAATGCACTTTCAATTGATGACGGTTTCAAGTTCGATGAACATAATAGCAAGGGTACTTGTGGATGACTTGCTGAAGCGTGGTGCTTGAATCCATAACTCACGACAGGACTGTTACTGGATAGCGAAGAAACAAGCATCTGCCTTCGAGCAACAGACTCCTTTTTGGCTTTGCTCAGCTTACACCAAGTGTCATCTGCAGCTCACTTGAGGTCTGCTCGATTCAGCGCAGATTCTTGACGAGGAAAGTCATTCACAAATCATTCATGGGATGTATTGGGATTCTTGTAAATCTTATAGGAACTTGATACCATCCGAAACAAAGTCGTTTGTACATTCAATCATTGTCTTTTTGGCAGAGGCTCATTCCTCTCCATTTTCTTCTTCTTGCGCATGGCCAGCGTATGATGGTTGGCACATCTACTATTGTGGAAGAGTTTATCATAGGGTAGCCTACGGTAGCCTTCCCTGCTGATCATGATGAACTCAGGCCTATTGTGTCTATGTTTGCGTTACATGCGCTATGCTGGCCCACACGCTTAAGCTTCCCAGCCGCGCTTGTCCAGGTCGAGCCTGGCATGCAGTGTAGGCCTACATACTGTAGTAGACTACATACATGTGAAAAAAATGTGTGATTTTTGTCGATCTCAAACGAAATCAGCCAAACACCCCTCCCCCATATGAAAGTTGTTTCGTTTGTCCATGATTTGCGAACTTATGAGACAACCCCTTAGAAAGTATTTGTATTCAAATTTGGATAAGGTAAGCTTACTTAAAAGGAATCAAATTTGAAAAAAGTTAATGAATCAACTTTTTGCATGGGTTGTACATGTGCACACTTAGCAATAGACTCACGCACGTCTTAGAGCCCTTCTGTCTCAATTAGGTCCAAAACAGACTGGCCTTAGTCTTGTATTAGTGTTGTAGGTTTTTGCTCTATCTCTCTCCACTTTGGTTTCTATACAGACTGGCAGTGATCGACTGATGAACAGGCCAATTGCTGCTGCTATAATTTTCATTTTGTTTCCTGTCTTTTTACATGTGAGATGTGCTCTGTTGCTTACACCTTTGTTTTCGAATTGACACACATCACACACACACGCATGCACGCACGCACGCACGCACCCACGCACGCACGCACGCACACACACCTGTGCAAATCCCTGGCAGTATTGTTGCACCAGTGTTTCAGTGGTCAAGACTCTTATTTGCCTTGCAATTTGGGAACAACTAATGATGCATAGAGAAGGACCAGAACACACATCTCTCTCTCTCTCTCTCTCTCTCTCTCTCTCTCTCTCTCTCTCTCTCTCTCTCTCTCTCTGTCTCTCTCACTCTCTCTCTCTCTCTCTCTCTCTCTCTCTCTCTCTCTCTCTCTCTCTCTCTCTCTCTCTCTCTCTCT
>JAOWAW010104316.1:0-14760 GCA_028565695.1 Nicola tetela
GGTATGGGTGTATGTGTGGGTTAGAGTACAGGTACGGGTGCAATGCATGTGCATGATTACATGTGCATATGTGGCATGCATGGTGTCCAGCTGGTGTACATAGGGCACGGTACAGATTATAGTGCTGCTTTACAATGGCAATACACTGCTATGCCATTTTGGTCTCTTTCCTGCATTTCAACTTGTGTGTGTGTGTTTTTGTCTTTTTTTTTGGTTTCACACTCAACTACAGGTGATAAAAAGATTGAAATTCCTACTAATAGCTTATTTAAGGCCCGTGTGGGGTGATCTGGGTTGATTCACAGATTTAAAGGAATACTAAGTTCAAGCGTGGTTTTGTCTTCCCAGAGTGACCATCTGGCCTAGCACTAGATCTTGGCTGTTAGCATGCACTGAACATGTCTGAAACTGAAAATGTGCAAATTCCCTTAGGTTCTCCCAATTTTCTGTTATGAACTAGACACCTCAATTTTCCTGGGTTTAATCAGAACACTCAGAGGCACAAGAGGTTGTTACAGAATTTTAAAGTTCCACCTGAAACTTCCATTTCGGTAGAGCATTTGTAGATTTGCTTTTTGACTGGGTTTTTCTACCTTCAATTGGCCATTGCTCTATCCACAAAAAGAAATAGCAAATCTGTAACACTGTTTTGTAGCCCATTTCATAAACCTAAGGGAAGATCAGACAAAACTGAGGATGTTAGAAGTTAAGAGAGTGGTGGAGTTGGAGCTGTTCTATGTAATTCAAAAATGCTTGGGTAGGCCAATGCCCCATGGCTGTCTACCTAAATGAGGGCTCCAGATGGATTTGCCCTGCATGCATGCCTGTGGTTGGCGTCACAACGCACCATGCTTAACACTATGTTTAGAGGTGCATTTTAGCTTGGAAACATGGTGAAATTTAAGTTTCTGGACACAGGCTGTTCATTGATTCATTTTCTGCGTTCTGCCAAACAAACTGAGAATTCGAAAGTTTTGGTCTGGATCACCCCACATGGGCCTTGAGTCAAAAGAGATTTTCTTTCTTTCACATTCAAATTTGTAGCATGCACACAGAAAATCAAACAGGGGCCCTAAAATAAACAGTTAATCATACCTTGTTCATGCAGTGTTTTGCATCTTTCATTAATAGTGAAATCTGAGCACAGCCAAACGGTATTTGCCGAAACTAATTTCTTTAGGCAAATGTGCCTGCACCTGAAATAGTGTACAGTAAGCATTGTAACATTACATTTGGATCAAAACTATAGGACCATCTCCTGCTGGCCTTATTAAAGATTCTGACTACCCATTTGGGTACAACCAAAAACGCACACCATATAGCATGTTCTTTGCATCACTGCACGCAAGACAAAAGGCACTTTAAACTATTGTTCACAACAGGAAGATCTCTCCCTCTTCTGGATCCTCCGTCATCAATCACATCACTTGTGATTGAACATCAGTGAACCAAGCAGCATGTCTAGTCTGGTATGCACATGCTTGTGTAGTCTGAGCACACTTAGGAAATTGCTTTACCACAGGTTCACAAGCTGAGAGCAGGTTTCAATGCTTGTTTAAAGTGGTTTCAACAACTGGCTGCAACACTCATTACTGAAACAAGTCTGTCTTGCTTCATTGTCCCTGATGCTTTCTCCACAATCACATGGATATCTATGTAACCACTGGTCATAGCTATGGGTAGACTACAGTCTAGTGACTATGCCTGAGATGAAGTGCATGATTGAGCAACTTGATGGAGCACAAACGCTGGGTCCAGCAAATTTGCTTTGATGGATACAGGTTTCCATATGTGTGCCTGCATTTTTTTCAATTCATGAAAATTAATCAGTGAAAAATTAAAAATTAATCAATGCATGTCAATAATGAGAAATAGAAAGAAAAACTTTCATGGCCTCATTACTGATGAGTTGGAGAAAACCTTTTTTTGTGCATTCATACATTGCTTTTGTAAATGTTCTTGCTCAGATTCTGATTCAACTATGCTGAGTGGTGCCACAGTGACACTTACTACTGTGTATGATCAGCCATCAGAGATATTAAACGTAACTCTCATTGATCCAACCATCACACTCATACGAACACAGGAACACCTTCAGCTTAGTGGCATAGCGAATGTGGCGGTCTACGAACGCCTCCTGCGGACTGTGACATACAGAAACACCATTGGGTGAGTTTGCTTGCCAGGGATCAAGCATATCACAAGCACAGGTGTACCTGTGTGAGTCGATAAGCAAACTGAGCAAATTGAAACTACTCTTTCGAGAAATGCTTGTGTTGACACATGACATGTGCATATCTTTTGTTTCTGAATGTCTTTGTTATGTACGTGTAAAGACAAGATAAAATTGTCATTTCAACTCACACACAATATGCGCTTTTCCCTCCAGGCCTGGTCAGCCAGACATTCGCCCACGGCGGGTAGAGTTTATTGTCCAAGATTCCAGCAGTGAAGTATCACGCACAGCAGCTGTTGATTTGACCTTCAGCAGTGTCAATGATCCACCAGTTCTCAATCTCAATGGATTTCAGCAAGCAGATGCTGGCTTCCGAACTACATTCACAGAGAATGGCGTAGCTGTTGCTGTAAGTAATAGGCTTCGGTTTTTTGCTGAAGGGGATGGTTGAGTCACCTGGCAAGGAGGGCTACATGACTTAAAGTCTTTGCAGACATGACTGTGCCTTCAGAACCTTTATACTTACCCATGGCTAAACACAAATTAATTTTTCATGATTGAGTAGGGAAGCTAAGTTTTATGGTTGAAAAATTAAATGTTTATATTTCTGTCTTCTTTCTTTGCAGGTGACAGCTCGTGGCACTGTGTTACGTGATGTTGACAGTGAATTTTTCAGTCAAGCAGAAGTAACCATGTGTGGTGTGAGAGATGACAGCTCAGAGCTTCTCACAAGCACTTTTGCAAACCTTATTGTGGTGCACAATTCTACACGTAATGCCACATGCCGTTTCCATCTGTTCCGTAGCAGTGGCAGTAGTGACATCACTGACTACAACAATCTTTTGACTTCGTTTACATACAGAAATATCAGGGATGAGCCAACTCCAGGCCTTCGTCTTATTACCTTCCAAGTAACAGATCGTGGCAATGGGACATTCTTTGGAACGATGTCAAGCAATCGCGCAAGATCTGAGATCACCATTGCACCAGACAATGATAATACACCAATGTTTTCATCAAGCACATACTCTGTTGTAATTGATGAAGAACTCCCAGTGAATTCAACTATCAATCTCACCTTGCAAGCTAGTGACAATGATCGCCATGGGAATGATCAACTGGCTTTCAGCTTGTTGACATCGATAGATAGCTCCTTCTTCGCCATTGATTCAATGAGTGGTAGTTTAAGAATGCAACAACGATTGGATTATGACATCACTCCACCCCGGTCAAGTCTAATGTTCAATGTCAGTGTGGCAGATCATCCTCCTAGCGATCCTGCGGGCTCACGGTCGTCAATAGCAACCATTCATGTATCAGTGATGGACATCAATGATAATGCCCCACGGTTTGTGTTGCCGGACAGCTACGAAATAAACATCAATGAAAATAGGCTTCCTGGCGATGTCATTCTCCGCCCACAAGCAGATGACAGAGACTCTGGACAAAATGGAGTGGTTTCTTACAACCTTGAGGCAGACTTATCCATGGCACCTCCGTTCATAATCAACAGCACATCAGGAGAAATCTCCATCGCACGGCAACTGGACTTTGACAGTGGACCACAAAATTACACATTTACAGTTCTTGCTGAGGATGGTGGTGATCCCTCTTTTACATCTTCTGCCACAGTTTACATTGGTCTCATTGACATTAATGACAATACACCAGAGTTTGATCGTACGGCATATGATGTGACTTTGCCCGAAAATACGATTGTTGGCAGTACACTTCTTCAAGTAACTGTGACAGATGCAGACAGTGGCAGGAATAGTGACGTCACCCTCACGTTACTGAACAACCAAATGTTCAACATATCATCAAGTGGTGTCCTCACCCTCCTCCATCCGGTAGATTATGAAAACCTCACAGAACCAAACATTACACTGACTATTCAGGCCACAGATGGTGGCAGTCCCCAGCTAACCTCCGAAGCTCTGGTTAGCATTTCTGTTGAAGACATAAACGATAATTCCCCAACATTCTCTCAGTCGGTTTACTCAGCACGACTTGTTGAAGACACACCTGTTGGTCAGTCAGTAGCACAGCTGAGTGCCACAGACCAAGATACCGGACTGGCTGCGCAACTTCAGTTTGCACTACAGTCTGCAGGACCATTTACCATCAACAGCACTACTGGTCTTGTCACTCTTGCTTCAACTTTAGATTACGAGCACCTGCAGTCTTACTCAGTTGCAGTGTCAGTGAGTGATGGACGGTTCACAAGCTCTGCTCAGCTTGAAATTTCCGTTCTTGATATTAATGACAACTCACCGATCTTTAACACCCGTCAGACAGCTTTCTCTGTAAGAGAAAATGCTGCTGTGTCGTTTGTCATTGCAAATTTATCTGCCAGTGACTTAGACTCAACCTCAAATGCTTTGCTGAACTACAGCATAGCAAGTGGCAATGAGAACAGCCAGTTTAGAATCGATGAAGATGGTCTACTTCGTGTATCAGCTCAGCTTGATCTTGAGACTCAGTCACAACACCGGTTGGTGGTGTTAGTGCAAGATGCTGGCTTTCCCAGTTTGAACAGCACAATGACAATCACAGTGTCACTGTTGGATGTTAATGACAATTCGCCTCATGTGACGACTTCCTTGTCAACGTTTGCATACGTTGAAGGAGGTGCTGCCATCTCTATTGCTTCTGATTTGACAGTGAGAGATCCTGACACAAACCTTCTTAGGAATGCAAGCATTCATCTTGAAGCGCCGGCTTGCCAGTTGACTGGCGCCCAGTTGGCGCTAAGCTGTGGTAATGACACATCTTGTCAGCAAGCTTGTGGCGAAGTGTTAGAGGTCCGCTTATCTCACCTAACAGTGCAGTCTTCATCACCAACAGTTCTGTCACTAAGTGGAGCTGCTAATGCTAGCTTTTACAGCAATGTGCTGCGTACGCTGCGTTACTTCAGCAGAGCTGTAGAGCCGGCAGCAGGCCTTCGACGTGTTTCCATAACAGTGTCAGATGGCGTGCAGCTAAGTAATGTACTTATTCTCACAATTGATGTACAACTTCTCAATGAACACCGCCCTGAGGTCTCTGCTGTCATAACTCGTTTCAACTTCAGTGAAGGCAGTCCGCTGCTGCAGCTCGGGCAACAAGCTGACCTTTCTGTCCAGGATGCTGACGGCCAACTGCATGGCAGTATCCACTCAGCAACTGTTTCTCTTCTCCATGCAGCTGATAACTTCTCCGAAAGCATTGCTGTGGAGGTGAATTCGTCAACAGGGGTTAGTGCATTTGGTGGGACTGCTGGCCCCACTGTTCTTCTCCAAGGAGTGGCCTCACCGCAAACATACTCCGGCATTCTTTCCTCATTGGTGTATATAAATTCTGCTGATGAACCTGTGGCAGGAGATCGCTTGGTCCAGATATCTGTATCAGATGGTCAGAACACAAGCCGTTCACTGTTCCTCCGTGTGACTGTGATACCTGTAGATGACCACAATACCACTATCTCTGCCGCAAGAACACAATTCCAGTACAGAGAAGGATCAGGTGCTGTCCATCTTTCTAGTCTGCTTGGCTTGCAGATTAGTGATGGTGATACGTTGAACAGCATTGTTGAAGTGTCTGGACCGATCATTGCAGCTGTGACAGGAGAAACTGATCAAGTATTGAATGCAACTTCAACAAGCGATGTGAGAGTTGAAGAGCAAGGTAAGTGATTTTATTCTTTTCACCTCACCTGTATTATTTTACTCTTTCTTTGCTTAATTTAAGTTCCAACATTTCTTTTCAGGACATTCCAAAGAAATCTTTGTGTCTACAGTCACCAATTGAGGAGATCTTTCATACTTGGGCTGGCATAATGCATTTCATTTTGGCTGTTGTTGTAGATGGTAGACGTGTTCTCATGCTACGTGGTACTGCACCAATCACTTCCTATCAGCAAGTGCTGCAATCGCTAACGTACCGCATTACATCATCAGAGCCACTGACTCTACCTCAACGTACTTTAGCACTGCAGTTAGGCTCACAGCAACTGTTTTTCCATGTGCAAATTGTCCGTGTCAATGATCAATCTCCAGTCTTGTCTGCCCGTGATCAAGTCCTGGAAGTGACAGAAGGTGATCCTGAGGTTGCAATTCTGATTGGAGAGCAACTTCTACTGAATGTGACAGATGGCGACGGTGAAGGACTGCAATCAGCAGTTATAGAGCTGTTTGGTGACCGTCTTGACAGCAGTCTAGAACAGTTGCAGGCAGTTGGATTTTCTTCCAGTGATGGTGGTCTGCGTCTTGTTCGCTCTTCAGCAGGCAGCGTTCAGGACTTCCAGGTCAGTATTGGTTTCCCCTTTTGTCTCAAAGTGTCATTTAACCTGCAAGAACCACTTACACAAGCCTCATTATGCACAAACAGTTTTTGCCACCACAAGTATATGCATGCAATGGCATTGAGACAAAGAGTTGTACTCTATACCTGCTATATAGGAATTAACTAGCATCATGTCTGTTCAGCCTGAGAGTTAAGTTGATTTCAAAGTGGTCTCTTGGGTAGTCTTGAACAAGCACTTATTCCATTGCTTATTGGCTTTGATCATTTTTCAGAGCTCTTTGCGTTCGCTGACTTACATCGTTCACGGTGAACCACTTGGTGGTCTTCGTAGCATCAACGTCAGTGTCTCTGACTCCAATTTCACAACAAGTGTGGTCCTTCTTCTTCGCTTTGTGCCGCAAAACAACCATGCTCCTGTTGTTGCTGGCCTGACCTTTATTCAGTACTTTGAAAATGACGGTCAGCTGCCAGTTGGAGGCATTGCCAACATTCAGGTTCATGACAATGACAGTGCAAACAGTTTCCTAATGCAGTCGGCCAGTATCCAACTGAGTGGAAATATTGATGGCTCTGATGAAACCATTGCTGTGACAGCAAGTGCACCTCTCACTGTCTGTGAGTATAACAGGATAGGGAAGATAAGCAAGAACCTTTTTCTTGCTTCTTCTCAGCTCTTGTTTGTTTTACCAGTGCATAGAAAAGCTTCCTTGATCTTATGACTGAACCATTCTTAATGTAAACTTGTGGTGGTTTGTCTTTTGCAGAAGCTAACTTTGGTTATATTTACAAACTTATGCTTCGCCTTCAGATCATATTCTCACGTCTCCTCATATCTGTTTTACGCTGTCAAGATAGTTAAAATATACACTGCAGGCCTGCATTTTATTGAGAGAGCAATCACAACCTACTAGCTTGGTCACTGAGAATCAGCACTCTGAGATAAGCGTATTCCTTGGTTTGTGGTGTTGTATTTTTTTTTATGAACAGCTTCAACTGGAAATGATTCCATTCGTATTTCGGGCTCAGCTACGATTAATGTCTATGAGGTTGCTCTTCAAAGCCTGACATATAGTAACCTAGCAGTGGAGCCCAGGCCCGGGAATCGCACAATTCGTGTGGATGTCCATGACGGCAACTTCACTAGTCGGCCATTACTAATTACTGTTGCGGTTCTTTTACGCAATGACAACAATGTAACGTTGAATTGTACACCAGCCAGACAGTTGGTCTTCAGGGAAGAAGGTAGTCCATTAGCTGTGCTGCCTGGTGTCACCGTTCAGGATCGTGATGCTGACCATCAGTTTACTGGAGCTCAATTACACTTGCAGGCTGCACCTGATGGTCATAGCGAGTGGCTGTCGGTCTCCGAACAAACACTGCAGGAACACAGTGTGGCCCTCGGTGCTGGGCCTGGTCACTCTCTTTCTCTAGTTGGCACAGCAGTAGACACAGCTTATCAGGTGAGTCTGACCCTTTCTTGCTTGGGTTTGAGGTTTGATTAACATACTCATTTATGGAACATATGCAAACTTGTGGGTAAAGATAACCCACTTGCGTTTGTTTTTGTTTTTTTTTTTGGTTTATGTCCAGGCTGTCCTTCGTTCTGTGTACTACCACAACAATGCCTCTGAGCCAACTGGTGGTCAGCGATGTGCTTTGGTCAGCATTAGCCAAGGTGACAGCACTGCCATTAGCTGCACACCATGTTTCCAAATTGAACTGGTGAATGACAACCCTCCAGCACTTCGTCTTGGCGGATCAGCTGGTAGTAATTATCAGACAACAGTGAGATACTCTGCTACACTAAACAGTATCTCTGTCACTTCCTCACTGGTAGCAGTGAGTGATTTGGACCGTGATGGTCACGTCACATCAATTTCAGCCATCATACAATCAGGAACAGGAGATGAGCGATTGACACTTGAGCCGTGTCCATTGTCTTCTTCCAGCTGTGTCTTAATGTAAGAGTGCATCTATAAGTCAATAAACTTCTAACAGTATTTGCATTATTTGTATGCCAAAGCCTATATGATTCTCCATCTTTGCATTAGCCATTATTCTGTCTGTGGGTTGTAAAAATATTTCTTCAATTTTCATTTTTCATTAACCAAAATCCAGTTTCTGGGCATCTTTTTCCAATTGATTCTCTGTGCTGTTCCATTCGCAGATTTTCAGGTGTGCATGTTAGCTGTAACTGCAGTGCCCATTCCTCTTCTAGTCAAGCTGTCCTCCAGCAAACAACTTACTCCATAACGGTGATGTCACCAGGCTTAACACACAGACAAGCGAGCAGTGTTCTCTCTCTGATTCGCTACACTCATGCCAGTGCACGGCCAAGCACAGCCACCGTATTACGACAGGTCCGCGTGTCAATTAATGACAGCATGTTTGCTGACAGTGCCATATCAACAATCAATATATTGAGAATCAATGCACTGCCTGTCCTTGATCTGAATGGTGATCAGGTATGTGTCAATGTGAAAAGAGAGGTAAGGACATAAATGAAAGAGAGAAAGACGAAGTAAAATGAATAAGAGAGTGATTATTGCCTTGCAAGTAAAGAAAGAGAGATAAAACGATAGTGGTAGTAAGGTGATCATTTCCTTTGCAGCTGGGCCATTTTAATCTACTTTTATAAATAAACAAAAAATGCTTGTATTGACAATTGGTAATATGGCACCGCTGATAATGTTTTACGCATTCAGCATCTTGCGGGTGTTTACTTTGCTTTTCTGTCTTGTCATATTCCTCACTTCTTATCTTACAGGTTGCTGGTATTGACAGCACAGTTACGTTTAGCGAGAGTGACACGGCCAGCGTCTCTGTGATTGATGACTCTGCTCGTTTAACTGATGATGCTCTGCTTATGGAGATTCAAGTCGTGCTGGAAAGTGCACCGGATGGCATTTTGGAGTCACTAGCCGGATCATCAGTGCCAGGCATAACAGTGAGGGATAATTACACTTGGCCATAGTGAATGTCATTTCACTATGAGTCATGTGTTTAAGTGCTTTGGGAAACATTGTATTGTGATTCTGAACTAAAGTGACAGATACTGGTGTGGTGTAACATCACCACCAAAACTTGGCATTTGAGAAACATGGGTGCCATAGCAAGCAATAGGTATTGTTGGCTAACATATGCGAGCATTGAAGTTGGTCTATTCACTTGGAGTGCTGTGGGGGCTCCCTTTACCCTTCACATAGTAGAAAGCAGTACATGAATATTTGGTATAGTTGACTGTTTCATTCTGGGTGGACTCTAAATTGTTTTCTGCTTGATAAACCATTTATTCAGTGGATGTGTGTTGAGCATTCCATTCAAAGTCTTGGTCTGATCACAAATTGTAACCTCTTTCTGTAGACTGGAACTGATTTCTTCTTAATGGTCTTGTGATGGTCCCCTTTTCCTCACTTTTCAGTGCTTTTGCATTGTTGTTGAACGTTGCAGGTCTCTGAGTATGAACAGGAAACTCGATCAATCAATCTGACAGGTCTTGCCTCGTCGGACCAGTTCTTGACCACTTTACGCCAACTGAATTATTCCCATACTCAAATGTCAGACATTTTTGCTGGTGATCTGACTCTCACTAATAGGTCAGTTGTGTGAGAACAGCAATAAGATAGTAGACTACATGTACCATGTGTGTGAGGGAATACAAGGGGTGTGTGAATGAATCACTCACAGGCCTTACTATGCTTACTATACTAGGACAGCTGGTGCCTCTAGTGCCTTGGTCTATGCAACACGTGACACCAATTGCCATGGTGCATGCATGCACATGAGATCACCGTGATACTGCTAGTTGTTCTCTACATGCTATAGGGAAGTATATCATGCAAGATATCCATGTCCATGCAGGTCTTCTTCACAGCATGCATGCAACAGTCGAGATCAGAAGATACTCTTATGCTGTTACATCTTCCAGACATGTATAGTGTAGAGGTCAACAATTCCCAAGCATGTCATGTATGTTCCTCCAGCTGTAATTGTGGCCATCACCATGGTCATGGCCCACCACCAGACCACAGTTAGTGCTACAGAAAAATCCCAGAGAAACTGCTTGACTCCGACGTCAGGTCCTGTATATCACTGCTGAGCTTTCACAGAGCTTGCAATTCAGTTGTCTGGATTTGCAGGTGGGAAGTAACATTCATGTAGCCCTGATGTATCTGACATCTGCATCTACTTCTGCAGTTATATATGCCAGCTGCAGACAGCATACTTTCTACTACTAGCAGTACAGCATGTAAGCTCTTCTACTATACATGTAGATAAAAAAAAAGATGTGAAATGTGCACTAGCACCTCTGAAACCTGACAGGGCCCAGTAACTGCCACTATGATTGGGCCAATTGTATTTGCTATGCGCCTCTTAGTAACTCACATACGAACAGTTTTTAGAAGATGTCAGTAGGCTATGTAGACTCACACACATGCACACATGCCCAATAATTGTGATAGGAGCCCTCCCAAGTCCCAACAGGCCTTATATGAGGGCAATAACTATTATCAATGTGTAGGCGCATGTGGGAGTGTGGGTGTGCCTGTCTGTCTGTCTGTCTGTCTATCGACTGTCTGTTTGTGTCTGTTTATCTGTGTATGTGTGTCAGCAAGTGAAGGCACACAAGTCACAGACATATATTGGTTGATTGGTTGGGTCCATTCAAGTTTTTAACACCATTCTCTTTCATCAGCTGGAGTAAAATCCCCTAGGGACCATGTACACTTAAGCAGTCATTTCCTCAGTTACCCAAATCTTTTTCTCAATTAATATAATAATAATATTACCCAGATCATTTCCTCAGTTGATCCCAAAAAAACTCACTCATAGTATGTTTTACCAATATTTGGTGGATTTCACTCACATGTAATCTTTTGCTTACTTTATTTGATGGGCCTTGCTTTTCTTCTTCAGAACTGTACGATTTGTTGTTCGTGATCAAGATGGCGGAACCTCTGTTGCAAGAACCATCATAACATTTGACCGTTCATGTCGTGCACGCAATGTCTATGAGATTGCAAGTCAAATGCAGATGCAGCGCCTGGGACGTTGCACAAGGTTGCCAAGGAGCTCTGTGTATGTGAGGTGTGATAATTCCAACTGTAGCATTACCGGCCTACAGCCACTGGGATCACTGTCAGTAAGTTGTGTTCTTTATGTCTTGTGCACGAAAGATTTCTGTCACCTCTAAACAGACCACACTCAAAACCTGAGTAATGGTGCAGACATTAGTAGTAGTGAATGTTTTTTTGTTTGCTTCAGCCAGGAATACCCTGGTCTTCTTCAGGTCAAATAAGGTGTACTGAAAGAAAAGTTTAGGCTTTAAATAATGGCAGCTAGATGGAAAATTGAAGGTGTTAAATTGGGAATGTTTGGGCCCTGGGGTTAAGGTGGCTATATCCTAATATAACTGAATATGCAGTGGTGATAATGAATGCTCTATATGCAATGGTGACAATGTATGCTGTGTATAGCACAAGTGCTATCAGTTCCTGGTCTTAGCATCCTTGATTTGTTAGCTATACCAGCTATACCTAGCTGAGGTTATTTTAAGCCGAACATTTTCTTTCAGTAAGCCTTTTTCGATCCAAGCAAGGCCAGGGCAATCCTGGCCAAAATGTCTAAAAACTATTGGTGGTGCTGAGTGAGAGTTGTCTTGGTAGTAGTGGGGGTTGGTTGTATTACTAGTTTGTCATGGCGGTCAGTAGTATTGATAATTCTTTGTGGGGATCGGTTGTATCGATAGTTTGTAGAGGGGATTGGTTGTATTGATAGGTTGTTGTGGGGTTGGTAATGGTTGTATTGACAGTTTGCACAATAGAGACACAGAGCCCGCTACTAAGTGGCCAGGGATGCCAGGTCAAAACAGGCTATAGCAGTGCGTACGCTTACAAGCAAAAAGGCGAGTAGAAGAAGTGATGCATGCACGTGGAACCCTTGCAGGCCCTTCCTATACCAGTAGACTGTGGAGAAAACTTTTGGATCATGTGTTAAGGGAGATTGACGCTAGTATCATGGGTGCAGGAAGCACGAATACGGGACAGGCATGCTCCTCTATCTTGATTTGTTAAGTTCAGTGCCCAAGAGCACACATAGCCGAAAGCCGTATGGTGTTGTGCCAGAAACCATCTTATCAAAGAGGAAAGCGCCACCAAATGTAAATAACAGCTGAGCAAAGCACAGCCTGAGGGTGGTGACAGGAAATAACCCAACATAGAGAAAGAGACTGGGATGAAAATGGCACCCTGCTTATCATCAGTGATAGCCCACAGAGAACAAATTAGCATAGATAGAACCAAAGAAGAAACAAGATTTGTGTGCGCACTGACACATAACTTGAAAAAGTGTTGTTGACAAAGAGAGAAAGCAACCATGATGAAGCTCAGTAAAGGGTGTTTGGCAACCGTTGTTAAGGAAGCACCAGGTGTGTCTGATGCTGCTAAAAGAAACTAGCTTATTTCTCTGCCTCACTATACTAGGCTGACAGAGAAGATCCATTTTGACTCCTTCCAAATATACAGTCTTCAGAACATTCCAAAAATATCTCTCACAGAGATGATTGGCAGCAGTTTCCTCTTCAGGCTTATTTGTGAGAAGACATTAAGATATTGTGCATAAAATGTAGTCACATAATTGATCATTTCTCATTCTTTTCTTTTCAGTACATTTTTGGATCACTGACAGTGTCAAATGTGCCATCACTGAGATCACTTGCTGGACTTGAAAGTATTGAGTATGTCGGCGGCCTGCAACTGCTAATGCTCAGTAATTTGAACAGTGTAGCACAGCTGGGAAGCAACACTCAGCAAACACCTTTTGATGCCCCTCTTGGCATGTTTATCACAGGCTGCAACAGCCTGACAAGCGTTGATGGTTCGCTGGCTATCCGTTCTACAAGTAAGTCTTCTCTGCATTGATTTATTTCTTTGGGTAATACATTTATTTTATGAGGAAATAACCGTTCATCGCTGTCTCCATAACTCCTCCTTGATCTTTCAACATGTGCATACACAAGCTCGCATGCAAATGCACACACCGGTACTCATCAGAATCAGGGTCTGCAGTGGACACCATCAGAATCACAGTCTGCAGCAGACAGAGTAAAAGCAAAGATAATCCACTTTGTAGTGCTCGTTTGTCTTGTTGAGTTCTGCCATGCTTTGTCCCTTGCCTTCTCTGCAGCTTCACTGTTCATCTTGAACAATGCTCAGCTCAGCGACCTGACGGGACTGAACCGACTTGAAATGGTCTCTTTTCGCTTCTACTTCCAGAACAATGGTGGACAGGTGTTACGTGGCTTCTCCGGACTCAGTCAAGTTACCGGTGACTTCTATATATCCAGTAACCTGGTTGGTCCCTTCACTTTTATGACATATAAAATGTTTTTCCGCTGAAGCAAAAATTGATTTCGTCAAAGGCTTGTGAATGCTTTAAATAATCTTGACAGGCATCAATTTAAGTTATATACATGTAAGTAATTTTTTTCTTCTAAAGCCAGAAAAACATCCTGCAAAATTTTTTATGGGATAATCATGCTGGAACATTTGCTTCAGCTGTGATTTTCTGTGTCGTCCTGTTCAGTACCTTGTTGCAGTCTCTGCCTTCACTGCTCTCAACTACGTCCGCAGTCTAAACGTTTTAGGGAATGGCCGGCTGTACTCAATGGACGGTCTTGCACGACTGAACCGTGTTCAGGCAACGATCTTTTTGTACAACAACCCTCAGCTTTGCTTTGTGCAAAACGAGACATTGTCACAGTTTGCCAACCGAGTGAGTTGTGCACACTGATCTGTTTCGTTTTCATGTTACTGTAAGATGATAAGCTTTTGGGTATGATCACAATTTAATTTTGTGACTAAATTTCCCAACCAGCATGAAATTGGAGAATTTTGTCATTGGGAATACATCATGATGCATGTGGTACCAACAATGCTGTATGCACCTGTCCTTGTTGATTGGTAATTTTTTCCTTTGTTAAGTTTTCCCTTTGCTAATTTTTCCCTTTGTTAATTTCTAAACTATTATACAATTGTCATAAAAGTAGTACTGGGTTGGGTCAGGCATCCACAAAGCCTGTAGTTTCTTTTTTTCATTTCATGCGCAATCGCCGCGCCCATTCCCTTGCCTCCACCAACAACAACACAAACTTGATCGGTCATGATAAGCTCCTTATTTAATTTTTGCCTTTTAGCTTAGTAGAAATATTTAATAAAAAGAATATGATAATTAAGAAGATATTTATCAATAACAGCTTTCTGATTTCAGAATTAAAAAGTTTAGTAAGAGGATTCAAAATA
>JAOWAW010104327.1:0-14296 GCA_028565695.1 Nicola tetela
GAGAGAGAGAGAGAGAGAGAGAGAGAGAGAGAGAGAGGGAGAGAGAGAGAGAGAGAGAGAGAGAGAGAGAGAGAAAGAGAGAGAGAGAGAGAGAGAGAGAGAGAGAGGGAGGGAGGGAGAGAGAGAGGGAGAGAGAGAGAGGGAGAGAGAGAGAGAGGGAGAGAGAGAGAGAGAGAGAGAAAGAGAGAGAGAGAGAAAGAGAAGAGAGGGAGAGAGACTGGGAGATTACAAGACATGGGGACAGAGAGCAAGAGGTAGGGAGAGGGATTGGTAAGAAGAATGGAAAAAGGAAGAGAGAGCTCTGGTAATCTACCTACCACTTTTGAAATGCGAAATGTAACAATTGGGTCGTCAGTAGTGAGAACTTGCCCGGCTGTTAGTGTGTAGCTTTGACCAGTGTTGTCTATGCTTGTCTGATGCAGAGTGATCTGGCTGACATTGAGTGTGACAGATCGAACAGTCTCAGAGAAGGTGAGCATGAGTGTTTCTTTGTCGAGGTCAATGTCAAACGACTGGAATGTTGGTCGGACAGTGTCAGCTGTGAGGTTTAACACCTATTGAAATAAGCAGAAGAGAAGAGAGGTTTTAGAGGATTCAGTCTTTAAGTTTCCTGTGTGAAGGATTATTTCTGAAATGTCAAATGTTTTTACAAGTGTCTGTGAAGAAAGAGAGAGAGAAGGAAGCAAGGGAGGGAGAAAGAAAGGAAGAGAGAAAGAGAGAGATGTAACAAGTGGGTGGTTGCCTTTGTTGTTGCACATAGTAATATGAAGTACTACACACCAATACACCATCAATAGCACTCTGATACAGTATGTGTTATAATGTTTTGGATCACATAACACCTTTTGGTTCAGAAAAAATTCGAATAGGAGGATCAGTCATGTTTGATAGCTTACTTGTATAGCACTTGTGTTTGCCACTTCAACCACATAATTGCCATACATGTCCTGAATAGCTGTGCCTGTCAAATGCACAAAACTGCTGTTCTGATTGTGAAGCAGTCGAGGTTGTCGCTTGATCTGGTTAAGGTCGATTGTTCCCATGCCGATTACAACAATTGTTAGCGGTTGCGAGAGAGCAATACTGTCTGTGGAGAATGTGAATTGACTGAGACTAGATGGATCTGCTGACGCATTGGCGATATTTTGTACACTCAGCTGTGGGCTGAGTAGCGTACTTGGACGAACTGTTTCGTCAAATGTCAACCAAAGACGCTCCTTTGTCAGATCCACACTCCAATGTGTTAGTTGTGGTCTTGTCAAGTCAGCTGTGTAATTTGTGACTGCTAGAGGACGTGTAGCATTTGTCACTGAGTGTAGTGGGTGATTGTTCATATCACGGATGGTCTCGCTGTCGAGTACAACCCAGCTGCTGTCTTGTTCAAGTCCTATTCCTAACCGTTTCAATTCATTCATGTCTTCAATGGTCATTTCCATAACAATAATTGTCGAGTCTTTCGACAAGACACGACCACCACGCAAACGATGGTGTTCACCTGCTGAGCGGTTAAATGTTGACTGGAGAGTAATTCCAGACATGTTGACCGACGTTGCATTCATTGTTTCCACAAAGATGAGAGTGAGTTGCATGGTGTCCATGTCAAGATGGAAGCGACGCAGCACTGGACGTGTTGTGTCATTATAGTATGCAGACGCCTGCATGGCTGACTTGTTAGATATACCTTCAATCTTGTTGCTGTTCATATCGTCAACCAAACTGCTCTCCAGACTCAGATATGATGTGTTAATGTCAACCAACAAACCTGCATTCTTCTTGATCATGTTCAAGTCGTACGTTGTCAAGTCAGCAATAAGGTAAAGGCCGTCACTGCTGCTTGTTCTGCCTCCAGTAAGATGGTAGGTAGTTGTACCAGTTGCTGAAGCATCCATCGCTGTTTGGAGCAAGATAGATGTGATATGGAAAGAAGAACTCTCAACTGGTTCATCAAAGTTTAGCCATAGTGTTGATGCTTCACCAGCAAGATTAGCTTCCCAGGAGATGAGCTGTGGTCCTGTGGTATCTTTGATTAGCCTTCCTGCTTTGGGTGTGGCCATGACAAGGTAGTTTGGAACAGCTGCCATGTCATGAATTGTAGTGTTTAGCACATGGATGAAAGTGTCCGTTAATGACGTACCGAGATTGCGATTTAAGCGCACAGCATCCCATGCTTTCTTGGTTAGGTTGACAGTCATGATATCTGACTCACTTGGGAAAGCTGGCTCAGCAGTCAGCCATATTCTGGTCAGATCGGCATGGATGAAACCATAGTTTTGGATTGCTAAAGATGGTGGATGGAATGTTGTGATGTCCACAGTCTCACTAAATGAAATCAACAGCTGTCCAGTGTTGAGGTCCATTGTGAAGTCAGTCACAAATGGCTCAGTTGTGTCTGCCTTGTATGCTGACACCAGCTGTCCCTGAGTCCTGGCAATCTGCACAATTACATTCTGGTTCATATCTTGAACAAGCCCCAATGAGTGTGAGAGATAGGTATTGTTAGACATCTTAGCCAGCTGTCTGTAGGCTTTAATCTTGTTTGCATCAGCATGAGTGACTTGTAGCTCAAGAATTGTGCTGTCAGCCTTCACCCATGTCCCTCCAGTTAGTGTCACTTGCTGTGAAGGAATGCCCTTGAGTCCTTGTAGGATGATTTCTGTGGGCTTGAGTGAAGAAGCGTTGATGGTTTCAGAAAATGTGAAAAGGAGAATTGCTGTGTTCATGTCAAGAGCGAACTGTAGTAGCTTGGGAGGGATTGTATCCTGAGTGTGGTTGTCTGCTTGAAGAGCGTTATCAGCCAGGACTGCTGTTACGTTGTTGAAGTTCATGTCCTTCACAGCCAGCACCGGAAAAGATACAAATGTATCACTTGTTGATGTAGCCAGCTGTGACAGGCGTTTCAGCGCGTTTGAATCCTTTTCAGTGAAATTCACTGTAATGATAGTGGAGTCAAGAGGTGATACTAGTCCGCCAGTCAGAGTCAGTTGCTGGCTTGCATTGAATTGTGCATTTTGCAGTGTTATCAGTTGAGGGTTCAGTGTTTCCCAGTGAACTGTTTCACTGAAGGTCAATGCAAGCTGGAGTGTTGTCATGTCAACAGAGAAGTGTCTCAGCTCTGGTGCTGTCTGGTCAGCTGTGAAGGTTTTGACTTGCTGTGTGTTTGTTGGCTGAATGCTGACCACAGGGTTGGAGTTCATATCATCCACCAGTGAAGTGCTGACAGCGATATATGTAGAGTCTTGGCTCACTGCCAGGTCTGTGTAATACTTGATGGCATTCAGGTCTGTCTCACTTAGCCAAACAGTTACATGCGTACTGTCATTTGTGCTGACTTGCCTGCTTGTTAGCTGATAACTTGTCATGCTCTGATTATTATGGTTGTGCAGAGTGGCAGAGTTTATCCTGAACGTACTTGCTCGCACAACCTCAGAGAATGAGAGGACAATCACTCCAGAATCAAGATCAAGTGTGAACTGCACTAGACGAGGGTTTCCACTGTCTGCTACAAACTTGTCAGTTTGCACAGCAGACCCCGGAGAAACAGGAACAAGCTTGTTGATAGCTGTTGACATGTCAGTGGTGGCCAAGTTTGTCCAAGACAGATAGGAATTGTTCTGAGATGTAGCCAAGTTGTCATCTTTCTTGATGGTGTTTAAATCAGTTGAAGACAGCCAGACAGTGATTACATGTGCATCGTTTGTCTGCGGTCTTCCACCTGTAAACCGATAAGTACTCAGCACGGGACTTTGTGAGGATTGTAATGTCATGTGTGTAATGTTCACACTGCTTGCTAGCACTGTCTCGGAGAATGACAAGGTGAGAGTGCCAGCAGTGAGGTCAATTTCCCATGAGTTGAGTTTTGGTCGGATTTCATCTCTGTTGTAGATGGCTGTGTTGAGTGTTGAGACGGGATAGACACCTGTGAGGAATGGTATGGACTGGGCCCAGTTTCCACTGGTGTCTTGGATCACACGGTTATCCAAGAAGATAAATGTGTCTGATTGCTGCGTGGCCACTGTGCGTAGCTGCTTTAGAGTATTGACATCATCCAGGATTAGGTTGATTTTGATTGTTGTGTGGTTGACTGTTTGTGAACTTCCTCCTGATAGTTGGAGCACGTCGGCCACTTGTGTCCGTGTACCACTGCCATGCAGTGATATGTGAGACACATTAAGAGTGCTCATGTTCACTGTTTCAGAAAACTCAAGAAGCATGCTTGCCGTGTTGTCAACATGGTTCATGTCCAAAGTAAAACGAACAAGATGAGGAGGTGTGGTGTCTGCTGTCACTGATGATGCTTGCAGAGCGACTGCTTGTGTGATCCCTTGCAGTCGAAGACTTCTTGTGTCAAGCACAGCTCCAGCTTGTATGGAGAGGAAGGTGTTTGCATTGTCTGTTCCCAAAAGTTTAGTAGCCTTAAGCTCATTCAACTGATCGTGTGTGATAAATACATTCATCTTAGTGAGGGATTTAGTGGAGAAATTGCTGGATGCAGCAATCACCAGGGATGAAGCATTGACATCTTGCCCTGAGACTAGCTGTATCTGTGCTGGTTGAAGAGAATTGCTGAGAACTGTCTCTGAAAATGTGAGTTGGAGGGTGCCTGTATCTAGGTCAAGGGCAAAGCTGAGAAGTTTGGGCCGAGTTGTGTCTGGCCACACTTGACTTGCTTGGACAGCACTACCATCAGTCACTGCAAGCACATCTCGTCCAGAAACATCGTTGACCGTCTCAGCAAGCATTCTCAAGAATGTGTTGGATGTGTTTATAGCCAGTTGTGAGATTGCCTTGATGGCATTTAAGTCTGTTAGTGAGAGGCTAACATCAATCATGTATCCATCGGTTTTTGAAGCATTGCTTGCCTGACTGAGAGTGTGAGTAATTCCAGGTGACTGTGTTTGGCCACTCTGGACAGTCAAACCATTTGTTTTAAATGGCTGCGCTCGCATGACATCATTAAATGTCAAATACAGCACACCTGTGTTGAGGTCAAATGTGAATGACTCCAGTGTAGATCGGCTGGAGTCAACAATTAAGTTGCCACGGACCATTTTCAGTGCCTGCGCAGAGTCTTGGTCAGTATCTTCAATAAGGCCAGCTTGAGCTGTTAAATATACTATGGTTCCTGGTTCTAATGCAGCAAGGAGCTTCAGTTTGCGCAGATCAGGACGATGCAGGCTGATAGTGATTTGCATTAAACCACTCGCAATGCTATCTCCTGTGAGCGTTCCATTGTGAAGAGTGTAAGATCCAGATGTTGGTAAGGTAATGTTGAGCAGTCCAACATTCAGTGTGCTCGGTTCAATTGGCTCATTGAAGGTCAATGTAAATTGATCTTTGGTGAGATCGAGTTGAAAGGAGATGACAAGAGGACCGAAAGAATCACGGATGTAATTTCTCACCTGGACTGCACCACTGGTTGGGATCTTGTCAATTTTGTTAGGTTGAAAGGCCATGTCAGTTACAGCTCCTTGCTGAAGTGACAAAAATGTTGAGTTTGCATCCTTTAAGAATGGCCTTGCCTTCATATTGCGAACATCTGCACTGCTCAGTGCTATTTGGAGCTGTTTGCTGTTGCGAGTTGGTAGAATACCACCTGTCAAGGTCACTCGGTTAGTTGCTGATGAATTCTTCACTGCTTGTAATGTGATCTTTGTCACATCTAGTGAGCTTGCCAATACAGGCTCATTGAAGTGGAGGGTTAGCAGATTTTGACTCATGGACAGGTCAAAGTGAGTGAGTTGTGGAGGGTGCTTATCAGAAACAAACATTTGCACAACTCGGCCAGGAAAACCATCTCTTACAGGTGTGACACTGTTAGAGTTCATGTCTTTGACGAGTGAACTAGTGATGGTCATGTAGCATGTGCCGCGACGTGTGCAGACCTCTTGATCAAGCTTGATAGTGTCAACATCATCTTGGTGAAGACTGACAATTACTGTTGTGGTGTCACGACTTGGAACTGTGCCGTTTGTCAGTGTGACATGACTCAGGGCAGTCTCAAACAATGTTTGGAGTGTCAACGCAGTGTAGTCCAACGTTGAGACATCAACCGTTTCACTGAAGAGCAGCGTCATGGTTTCATTATGCAGGTTGAACTCCACGAACTGCAGCAGCTGTGGTGCTGTTATGTCTGCAATGAATGTGTCTATCTGATGTGCAGCCCCGTCTTCTTTGCCCCAAACAGGCAATCGTACCATATCCTTAACGGTGTCATTGTCAAAAGACAAGTGGCAGTTACTTGTGCTTGTACAAAATGGTTGACGTTTGACCTCGTTTGTGTCTATGTCACTGAGCCGCAATGTAATCACTGTACTGTCACTGCTTGAGCTAATGGCTGCTGTTAGATGGCGCCAGTTGGTGTTGCGTGTAGCAGCATCTTGAAGTGTGAGCTGTGTAACATCAAACGTGTTCTGCTTAACGGTCTCATCAAATGTGAGGATGAGCTGTGAGGTATCAAGATCAAGAGTAGCACTGCGTAGCCGCGGACGCGTTGAGTCAGCTGTGAAGTTTGTCACTTGCTTTGCCTTGTTCACTGTGAGAGGCTTGAGCAAGTTGTCAGCCATGTCTTGCAGTCCAGCTGCGTTCACAGCAAGGTAGGTGTTGCTGCTCGTAGTTGTCAGTTGCTCAAACTTTTTCAGTTCGTTGAGATCACTTTCTGTTAAGTTGATGGTAAGTTTGGTTGAGTCAGCGACTGGCTGCACAAAACTTGTCTGAAGCGTATAACTACTCCATCTTGTCCCAGCCTGCACGTTGGAGATATTCTGGAATGTGAATTGTGTGATGTCTACAGAACTAGCGTTAACTGTCTCCGAGAAAGTCAGTGTGAATCTTTCAGCTGTAAGATCCAGGTTGTAACTGGTGATTTCTGGTGAGGTTTGATCTTGGGTGAAGTCTGCCACTTTCTGTGGTGCACTCTCACTGACAACGACAGCTTCATTTTCAGAGAAATCGAGCAGAAGACCACGTTCAAGAGAGAGGAAGGATGTGACATTACTGACAAACAGCTCTGTTCTTCTTTTGATCTCATTGAAGTCTTCATCTGTGAAGTAAACATAGACGTGCTGGTTGTTCATCGAACTGATAACTGCCTTTGACCCAGTCAGTCGGAGGCGATTCTCACCACTGCCACCTTTCTCTGAGTTATGCAGGACAAGGCGTTTGACTAGAATTGTTGTGTGATTGACAGGCTCAGAGAAGACCAGACGTAAGAAGCCATTGTCAAGGTCCACATCAAAGTAATGCAAGATAGGTGGCTGAAGATCAGCACGCTGCATGGCACTGTTGTTGATCTGTAAAGCTTGGTTTAGCGGTAGACCTGTCAAGTTATTACCAGCCATGTCCTTGACTGCATCATTGTCAATAGCGAGATACGCACTCCCAGCCTGTGTCCAGAGTGCAAATGCATCTCTCTGGCGAATTTCTTCAAGATCTTGTGCTGTTATGGTGATATTGACGTGCGTGCTATCAACCACATTCACAGCACCACCTGTCAAGCGATATGTGTTGTTGTTGTCGCTTGCATTGGCTGCATTTGATATGGTGATAGAAGTTGGTGTGAGGGTTGAAGCCCGAACCGTTTCTACGAATTCTAGCTCCAAAATTAAAGGTGGCTTCCCACCTACCATTATCAGGTCAAATGCAACGAGGTGTGGTTTGACATAATCAACCGTATAGTTTGTCACTGGGAGTGCTTTCTGTTGTGAAACAGCAACAAGCTTATTGGTGTTCATATCCCCCACACCACCAAGGTCCATGCTGAGATAGCTGTCACTAGCATCTGTGGAAAGACGATCAAGTCGTTTGATCTCGTTCATGTCTGGAGTACTGATGGTGATCATGAGAACCGGGCTGTTGACTGTAGAAACAGTACTTAGCATACTCAGTCTGTGCTTCATGACACCACCACTAGTACTTGAACTGTTCACCATGTTCTGCAAAATGATGGATTGCACTTGAAGGGAACTTGCGTTGACCGTTTCACTAAAATACAGCGTCAGTAAGAACTTACTGATGTCAAGGTTGAACTGGAGCAGCTTTGGTGGTGTAGCATCTGGTCCAAACTTGGCAGTCTGCACTGCTTTTGACACATTGACAGCAATCACTTGGTTCTCATTCATGTCGTGGACAGCACTGCTTGTGAAAGAAAGATAAGTGTCATAGGTGGACCTTGCTAAGGGCAGGAGCTTTACTGTATTGAGGTCAGCAAGGGAGAGCTTAATTTGCAGGGTTGTGTCATCAGTTGTGAGGACAGTTCCTTGCTGTAGTGTATGTTTGGTGGCAGACTGTGTTGCTTGGCTGTGGAGTGAGTGCTGTTTAATGTCAAACGTAGCAGCTTTGATCACTTCATTGTAGTGCAGTTCGAGGATTTCTGTAGTCAGGTTTAAGAAGAAGGAGAGCAGGTAGGGACTAGTGGTATCTGAGGTGTGGTTATGTGCCTGTCTCGCTGTTGTTTCAGGAACAGCAACAACCATGTTACTATTCATATCACGAAGAGCCTGTCTTGGAAAGGTGAGATATGTATCGTTGACACTCGTACCAAGGTCAGGAATCCGCTTCAGGTTGTTCAAATCAACCTCAAGTAATGTAATAGAGATAATAGTAGAATCTGCAGAGGACACATTGCCACCAGTCATGTTCAATGATGTTGAGGACTGTGCAGTGGAGCTCTGTAGAGTGAACAAATCAGGTTTGAAGGAAGATGAACGAACAGTTTCGTCCCATGTTGTCCACAGGATACCAGAGTCCATGTCAAGGTGAAACACAACCATGTTTGGTGGAGTTCTGTCAGGACTGAATGTTTGCACCTGGATAGCACTAGTCAGGTTGACTTCAACAATGCTGTTTTTGGCCATGTCTTCAACCAAACTGTTTGGGAAGAAAATTGCTGTCGTTGCACTAGACACAGCTAGAAGATCAAGCTCCTTTAGCTTGTTCATGTCTGAGATTGTCAGCTCAAATTCAAGGATTGGCCCATCTACACCAATTGGATGCCCTCCTTGAAGCTTGTATTGCACAGAGCCATTAGCAGTGTCAATAAGTGTGATGTCCTGAGGGTGGAGAGTAGTGATTTTCACTGTCTCAGAGAAGCTCAATGTCAAGCGTGATGTGTCCATTGAAAGATTGAAGGTCCGGAGTTGTGGGGAGACAGCATCAGCTGTGTATTGCCGGACAGCCTTAGCTTGGTCATTGGTGCTGTTAACAGCGACAGCATTCATGTCAGTAATCAAGCTGCTGGTGAAATTGATGAAGGTGTCTTGTTGTGCCGTGGCCAGTCCAGTTAGCTTTTTGATTTCATTCAGATCAAATTCAGTCAAGTAGAGAATGATGTCGGGGCTGTCAGCACTCACACGACCACCAGTCAATGTGTATGTCTGTGTGGAGGCTGTGCGTTGCTTGCTACTCTGCAAGGTTAGCTGACTCACTGAGAAAGTTGTTGAATCGACTGTCTCTGAGAAGTGCATTTGCAGCTGTTCTCTGGTCAGATCGAGATCATAATACTCCAAGACTGGATTTGTTATGTCTGCTGTGAACTTGGTAGCTTGCATTGCCTGCTCAGTGGTTATATTTACAATCTCATTACCAACCATATCTTGCACAGCTTGTGACGTCAAGCTAAGGTTGGTGGTCTTTTGGCTGGCCGCTAAGCCTCGCATGCGTTTTATCTCATTCAAATCATTCAGTCCGAGATTGACAACTAAAGTTGTACCATCTGCACTGTTTGTCTTGCTTGAGCTGTGTGTCAGTGTGTAGGAATCAGTTGCAGACACAAGGGTGATTTCATCAACCTGGAGTGATCGTGATCGAACTGTCTCTGAGAACAAAAGAGTGAGAGTTTCGGCTGTCATGTCTAACGAGAAAGAGATGAGTAGCGGCAATGTGGTGTCTGCAGTGTAACCTTTAACAGCTTGCGCTGAACTGTTGTTTTCAACAGCCACAAGAGGATTGGCATTCATATCACGTAATGTACTGTTACTCATCACCAGCCATGTTGTTAAGACCTCATCACCAATCTCTTTTCTCTTCAACTCGTTGTGGTCGTACTGGGAGAGAAGGATGTAGATGTAGATATCATCACGTGTGCTGTTTAATGAACCACCTGTAAAGTGATGACTGTCTGTTGCCAGCTGACTGCTGTATGTTTTTTGCAGCGTGATTCCAGTGAAATCAATTGTAGACACATCCACCGTTTCTGTCAGCAAAAGGGTAAGCAGGCCTGCATCATTGTCAAAACTGAATGAGTACAGTGTCGGGTGGGTGGTATCTGCAGTAAAGCCAGAAGCCAGTTTTGATGCAAGAGGTGCAAGCTTGTTTCCATCCATGTCTTTTATGAAATCACTGGTAAGCTGCAGGTATGTTGAGGCTTGCAAGTGGTAAAGCTGTGGATCACGTTTCAGATTATTGAGGTCAATCGTGGTCAGGTTTACAACAACCTGCAGACCGGATGAACTGTCTGTGCTCCCGCTGGTAAGCTGAAGGCTAGTGGTCGGTGGATCAGTGTTGGCTAATGTTATCTGAGTAAAGTTAATAGTCTGAACATCAACCGGCTCATTGAAATCAATGAACAGTCGGCCGGTGTTAAGATCTGCACTAAAGAGAGTTGCTTGTGGCGATGTTCGATCAGGTCTAAATGCTGTGACGTTAATAATTCTTGGCAGAGCTGCATTTGCAATTGCAGCCAAGTCGTTGACACCTCTTGATAATGCACTAAGCACTGTATTAGATGTTTTTGTTGCCACGTTTGTGCGGAGCTTCAACTGGTCAGCATCTCTGTCAGACAGTTGAAGGCTGAACCAGTGTGAGTCAGTTGTGGGGTTCTGAGCTAGGCTGTTTAGTCGGTACTCCTCATACACTGAGTCATTTCCTGCCAGGCTTCGGTAGAGTAAAGACTGGATGGTGAAGCGTGTGATGTCCAATGTGCTAGCATCAACAACCTCATCCCATGTCAGATTTAGGCTATTTGTATCCATGTCGAGATCAAAGCGGAGTAAGACTGGACCATGTGTGTCCTCTGTGAAGGTGCGTGCTGTGGTCTGTGTTGCGTTGCCATTAGCTACCTCCACAAGAGGTAATCTATTCATGTCAGAGACAGCCAGTGATGTCATGGTGATGTAGGCATTGGCACTAGATGTAGCAAGCTGGCGCTTGCGCTGAAGGTTGTAGAGGTCGTCTGTGCCCAGATAGAGGGTAAGCCTCACACCATTTGAAGAGTTGGTTCTTGTGAGAGATGGGCCTGGTCCTGGATTAAGCTGCTCTAGGCTGTCACTTGTATTGGCCCATGCTTTGGACTGAATTGTCAGCTGGCCGATGTTCAAAGAGGAACTGTTGACCGGCTCACTAAAGAGCAATTGGACCGTCGCCTGATCCATGTCAAGGCTGAATTCCAAAAGTCTTGGCGGTGTTTTGTCTGGTGTGAAGTTCTGAACAGCTGTTGCAGAGGTGTCGCTCACTGCTGTAATGTTGTTTGCTGCTTTGTCAAACAGAGCTTCTCCGGTCAAGCTGATGAAGCAGTCTGTGCGATCTGTACACAAGTACATGTTGAGTTTGATACTGTCGAGATCATCACGGCTCAGTGCTATCTGTACAGTCAGACCATCTGTAGTTGTTGTCACCTGACTGGTTGTCAGTGTCCGAGCTGTTTTGTGGTTCCTTTGATCTTGTATGGTGAGCTGTGTCACATCAACAGTTGTTATGGCAACTGTTTCATCAAAGATCAGGGTGAGCACCTCAGCCGTCAGATCAAGATCAAAATTGACAAGTTTTGGTCTTGTTGTATCTAATGTGTAAAGACTGACCAATTGCGCTGATGATTCCGGAATTGCTTGGATGCGATTGCCAGCCATATCGGACGTGAATGCTGCGGTCAAAGTTAGATATGTGGTGGTGTTGTCGATAGCTAGCTCATCCAGGAACTTCAGCTGGTTGATGTCAGGAAGAAGGTTGATGGTGAGAACTGGTGGGTGGCCTGGTGACAGGATACTGCCACTCAAGCTGCCTGCGGTGATATTAAGTTGACTTGTTTTTGATCTGCTGGCTCTCTCACTTTGCAATGAGAGCTGACGAACATCAATGTCACTTGCTTGGATGACCTCATCAAAAGTCAATGTGAGTAGCGGGGCATCCACATCAAGGTCAAACTTTACCAGACTGGGTTGAGTTGAGTCTGCAATGTACTGTGATGCCAGTAGTCCTGTGGCACGGTAGGCATAGACATTGGTGTTCATGTCATAGATGGACGTGTTGCCAAGGAAGAGGTAGGAGTCACTCAAGGACGTTGCTAGCCGTGCATGATATTTGATGAAGTTATGATCACGCTCATCCAGCTTCACAGTTAGTGATGTAGAGTCATTGAGAGACAGTAAACTGCTTCCTAGCAGAGTGTAATCCTGTGACACAGCTGTGTCATTGTTCTGTAGTCGTAGTTGAGTCGTACGAAATGATGAAACGTTGACTGTTTCATCAAATGTCATGTGGACCAAGCCACGGTTTAGGTCAAGAATGAAGCTTTGAAGACGTGGTGGTGTGATGTCAGGGCTGAATATGTTCACCTGCAGGAACAACATTACCCAAAAGACTGTTGAGTTCAATTTGTTCCTCCTTTTTGGTCTGAGCACAAAGCAATTCATTTCATAATGATAATGTGATTTGCATGGCTGCTAAGTGGATCAATTTGTCCTTGAACTTTCTTTAGCTTTGGTGAAAATTGGTTTTTTAATACTAGTGGAAACAGATACTGTAAACTAAGCTCTGAAGTGTGTGCCTGCAGTTTGTAGTTCTGCGTGTTTATAGACTAACCTGTTTGGCCAGGTCCTGACCAATGACAGCCAAGCGATTGGAGTTCATGTCTGCAACAGTGTCAGCTGCAGCTGATAGATACGTTATTGATGACTTTGTAGCAACTTTCTGAAGTCGCTTGAGTTCATTAAGGTCATGGCTGCCAAGTGTTAACTGAAAGGCAAACAGAAGCAGAAATGCACATTCTGTGAAGAATTGAAAGATGGAAAACTGAAATTTAAGGAGACAAGACTGAAATTTAAGGAGAATTTTGAAAAATAATTTTCCTTTCTTCATATTCTCTTCTGACTGATCTGTCACAACACAAAAATATACCTTAACTGAAGTATTGATTTTGCTTCATTCAATGAAAAAGAAACGTTCTCAATACAATTTGGCCATGGTTGACAGATACATGTGTGTGGCAGTAATTGTCAGTGAAACAGCCTTGTGATAGGAGAACATGTTGGTTAGCTAATCGCTACAATAGTCCAAGTTTGTTCTTGCCCAAACTGTACATTTGTGCTGCAGCTTCTGATTGCATTGGTTTGGTTTGGTGTGTGACTTTCACAAAAAGGAAGTGAGATGAGATAGTGAAGGGAGCTAACTGAATTTCATTTTTCGCTTGGTTTCATTTTAGCTTGTTTGCTTACCTCTATCTGCACAGCATCAGTTTGACTTGAGACAGAGCCATGAGGAAGTTGTCCAGGAGTGAGACGGTGCCAAAGATTAGTATCTTGTGTTGTGATGTTTTCTTGGCCTTGCACAACAAGAGAGGAAATGTTGAATGTCCTTGCGCGGACGATTTCGCTGAATGTGATGATCAGCTGACTGGTGTTCATGTTTAAGTCAAACTTCTCAATAACTGGCAACGTCTGGTCAGGTGTGAAGCGTGAGGCTTGAAGTCCACTGTTTGACAAGATTTCAACAAGGGCATTTCCACTCATATCGAAAACAGTGGTTGAGCCTGCGCGCATGAAAGTGTTGCCAAGACTGGTCGCCAACTGAGAATGCAAGAAGAAAAACAAGTAAGTTGTGGTAGTTATAGAAGACGTATTCATTGCTAATGTAGACAGTTTTTTTTTTTTTAATTTTTTGCGTGGTAGTCTCTCACCTGTAGATTGGCTTTGATATTGTTCAATGCTGTTGCTGAGAGATTGACGGTGATTGAGGTTGAATCTTCCAAGGTGGCATCGGTCTGATCAAGTTGTATGCCACTTGCTACCAGTGCTGTGAGCGTGTTCTGAACTGCCAACTGGTTGACACGGAAGCTAGACGCGTTGACTGTCTCAGAGAATGTGAGAGAAAGCTGTCCGCTGTTGAGATCAAGTTCAAAACTGCAAAGCCAAACAGAACAATTGTTCACGGGGATTTCATTTCAACAGAAAAAGAACACAAATCATATTGAATGTGCTTTTACAATGCTCAGCATACTGATAAGTTTACCTTCCCAGGAGGTCTGTAGGGATGGAACTCAGATTCTTTGCGCTGACTACTGGGTAATGTATGTACTGTGTAATACATG
>JAOWAW010104338.1:0-14756 GCA_028565695.1 Nicola tetela
CATATGACACCTGTGTATACTCAACACAAACACATACATATGACACCAGTCTATATTCAACACAAACACATACATATGACACCCGTGTATACTCAACACAAATGACACACACACGCACACACATACACATACACACATGCATACACACACTTATGCACACACACATGCACACACACACATACATGCACCCACACACATGCATACAGAGAAACCAGCATGTACAAACAATGTCATTTACAGTTTTAACTTATGATTATCAGCTCTGCCACTTAAATTCAAGCAAATTCTTACAAGTGGCTCCCGTAGGCTGTGGTATCGTAGCTATTTGGCTGTTTGCATTGAAGATATCCCTCCAGTCGATAGTCTGCACGAAGCAGAGTTTAGGCACGTGATGCATGTAAACACTTCCTTGCGATATCTCCTTCAGACTCCTTAGACCAAGCTGTTGGAAGCTGCTACTGCCAACATATAAGGAGTACCCTCTGTGAAGCTGACGACCACGAATCAGACGGAGTCCGTTCAGAGGAAGGTGATCAAGAGTGCAATCGTAAATGAGAACATAACCAGTTACCTGAGGAAACATCCAGTAAAGATAGAAACTTTGAATGTGCATTGACCGTGCGAATGTTTTGCATAAAATCTGTTTTCTACATGTTTGCCTATGTGCATGAGCTTTCACACTGTCTCCCACTTCTAGGATTGTATTGCCAGTTACGTTAGATGTGTGTGGCTGTCCAGCCTTGAATCCAGTCATGTAGCAGCTGTGGAGTTTAACTTTGACTCGGAGCTTGAGTTATCTGAGGTATTCCAGTGTGGTTCTCTCATCATTTCAGGATGACATGACAGGGTGAACACAGACTCTTGCAATTTTGTTTGGTCACAATGGAGGGATACTATCTGGAATTGTGACAGGCTGTTTACCCATGTTAGAACCTTTTAGGAAATTTCAGTAACAGATACATTTTATGGTCTAGCTTGCAAAAATCAATTTTTCTGAAGGGAAAACAACTACCAGCTGTGTGGCTCTCCTGGCTTTCTTCAGACATGGCAAACGCACCATTCTGGCATCTTTATAGCTGTCATATATTTACAGTGTGAGTATAAATCATAATGGTTACTCATACGCAGAATAGATCATGTGTATTGTGCACGTGTGTGTGTGTGTGTCCGCGCCCGCGCGTGTGTGCGTGAGTGTGGATGTGTGTATATGTGGATGTGTGGGTATGTTTGTTTTACTATTCTGTAGTCAAAGGCATGTAGAGCCATAGAGCTTGTTTCAATGACCAATTCACACCCTTCAAGCTATCAAAGGCCAGTTCAAGCAAAGCAGGTAACAGCCCGCTTCACCAGAAACATGCTGCTACTCCAATATTTTCAGATAGGCTCACCTCTTGAATTTGGTTTAGAAACGTCCAGTCAAGACGTTGGTGCGTATCTTCTCCCAGCTGTACAAGCTCCAAGTTGCCTATCACAACATCGCAGTTTGCTAGACGGCCCTTCAGGTTGTTGTAGCGTTGGGACATTGAAATGTTGGTTTGTGAAAGGCCGGTTGACGTGCCGAGGCACTGTTGCTCACCCACAGCTTCAGGGGAAGGCGATGAGCAGTCATTATCATATTCTCAAGTAAGCATTCACTGACACAAGCTTGAAGAGTTTATCTACGACGTTTCGGCGACCATTCTCGGCGCCTTCCTCAGGTTAGAAACGACAGCTTAGTGGCAGTACATTGGTTTTAGTAGTGTCCCTAGTTTGGTATGTGACGCATAGCAATCACCAGCAACCAAACATGCACATAAACAATAGCAAGGTTTTCCCACCCACTAACTCACACCTTGGCCCAACACACGCGAGCCTTGGCAATGAGTGAAGCACACAATTCATCTTTTCACACCAAACTAGGGACAGTAATAAAACCAATGTACTAACTCTAAGCTGTCATTTCTAACCCGAGGAAGGCGCCGAGAATGGTCGCCGAAACGTCGTATACGTAAAGAAACTCTTCAATCTTGTGTCATTGAATGCTTCCTTGAGATACTAACTCCAAGCGTGATAAAAGGACATTTAAAGATTATTAATATTGCCAACTTCAAGAACGATAAAGATTGAATAACGTAGGAAAAAGAGAGAAAGAGAGGGAGAGAGAGTGAGAGAGGGAGAGGCGGAGAGA
Organism: Nicola tetela; assembly: GCA_028565695.1. NCBI lineage: Eukaryota > Metazoa > Porifera > Calcarea > Clathrinida > Clathrinidae > Nicola > Nicola tetela. The sequence goes on from JAOWAW010104338.1 coordinate 2,168, forward strand.
GACAGAGTGATTGAAAGAAGAAAGAGAGAGATAAAGAGAGGGAGAGAGATAGAGAGAGAGAGAAAGAGAGAGAGAGAGAGGCAGACAGACAGACAGACAGACAGAGACAGAGAGAGAGACACACACACACACAGAAAGAGACAGAGATAAAGACAGGGACAAAGACAGGGACACACACAGAGAAAGAGAGACAAGAGAGACAGACAGACAGACAGACAGACAGACAGACAGAGAAAGAAAGAAAGAGAGAGACAGACAGAGAGACAGGTAGACAGAGAGAGACAGAGAAAGAAAAAAAGAAGGAAAGAAAGAAAGAAAGGAAAAAAGAAAGAAAGAGAAGGAGAAAAAGTAAAAGAAAGGTGCCGAATGACTAACTGGCAAAGGCGTCTACGACCAGAACGATTGGCAAGAAAAAGAGGAAGCGGTAATTTTTCCATCCGATGGCCATTCTTGAGCACTGAGCGTGAGAAAGCAGTGCTCAAAGACAAGAAACTGTTTGCGAAGCAGACACCCAAGTATCTATCAAACTGGTCAGCATCAACTTCAGCGTGTTACGTCGTAAGACGGTTCTAATCCTTCTGTAGCTCGCTATCTACAAATACCCTTATCGGGTTCTTGTGGCAGATCCGCAGGTACCGTGATCGGCCTCGGCATTATCAGGTATTTAGCAGGAAGTATGCGTTCTCGCACGAGCTTGATAACATCATCAGCGGACTACAAACGAACTGAACTTGTTCTAGGGCAATCATTCCCCGCAGCGACTCTTTCGATAGCTTTCGCTGAGTGCTTCCGCGTTTGTGTTCCGAACTGATCTATCCGTAGGGACTCTACAGCGGAGCCGCGAAGGCGGCAATGGGACAACAAAGAGCGGCCTGTCTGTAATTGTGTAAGTGGATCTATAATTATACTTTAAAGATCAAATTTGTATACTAGAACACCAGACATTAGATGAATCTTGTCAGTGCCGTGATTCATATCCGAGTATGAGGAAAATGTTTTGCAGTGTTGATACCTTATGTGGTGACTGTGGTTAGATGATGTCATTCCATAGGCACTCGTTTGCGATTGCCTGCGTATGCTTTGCCATTGATGCCCTGGTAAAACCTAGGCATGTACAAAAAAACATCGTAAAAGTCGAGTTTAAAGCTCTTAGCAATGCTCAAAATTTTCTTGTTTAAAGCTCGGTTTAAAGCTTTTGGCAGCATTTAAAGCTTCCAGCATCTTGAAGCCTAATGTTTGGCCTGCTTGCAACTGGAACTCGTGGCCGCCATTCCTTCCCATGGCGAAATGCAGACTTACAGCACGTGTGCACATGCATAACCTAAGCTCGTATGCCGAAGAACGGGGGTTGACGGGAGCCAGTATCATGACCATGCAGGTGTAAGGAAGTAACGCTGAACTTGTGGTTACGTACACTCTACATTGTATACCAGCCAACGCTGTGGGCATGTTCTTATCAACTACTTTTTGAGCACGTTCTTATTCCTCAAAAACCCAGGCTGGATAGTGAGGCAGCGACAGCAAGACAAAATGTTGTTTTAAAGCTCAATTTAAATCTTTCCTCGGCGTTTCAACATCGATAAAGCTCCAAACAAAGTTTAAAGCTTTCAGGGCAGTTTAAAGCGAATTTTAAAGCCTACTTTTTTGTACAAGCCTAGTAACAACACACCATGCAACTAACGCAGGAGCATTCGAAGACACTGACATGGTTTTTCAAATTAGGAGATCTGTTGTGACACAGCTCAACCTACTTCAAGTTCTATCATGCCGACGTTTTCTATTACGAGAGAATTTATCACTCTTGTCTTTGCCTCGATCCTTTTCTTTTCCTCTCTCAACCGCTGTCTCTTTGCCTGATTTCACAGATCAGCCAGACTGACAGCCATTACACAAGTACTGTTCAGTTGTTTTCAAGCACCAACCAAAAATGAACTGTCAGCGTGTCTAATTGCTGGCAAAGGGCATACACAGCCCTCTTATGCATTTAGACCACCTACATGTATAGAATACAGAACATGGTAAAATGGCTAGTAGGATGGGTTACAAAATTAAAGAAAAGCACAACTGGAGACTAAAGAAAATGAGGTGACTACCAATGAAAAACTTATCCATAAATATCAAGGTTCAAGGTTAAGGTGTTATTGTCACCATGATAACAGAATGTGGATCTACTGTAGTTTTGAATGATCCGTTGGCAATTCCCAAACTTTTGTGCTGCCACAAATCACGCACTGCGCACGGAGTGTTGGCTGGTAATCCAAGATCAGTGAAACTGTAAGTGGGAAATTCGAAGAGAGGGAGAAAGGGAAGGTCAGTCAGATAGACAGATATACACATGCACACATGCGCACATGTGCACAAATACGCGCGCGCGCACACACACACACACACACACACACACACACACACATGCACAGAAAGATGTGCATGCGTGATGTGGCTTAGATGATAGGTATGCATGCGATGCGGTGTGCAAGTGATGTGGTGCATGTGGTTTTCACATGTGATACAGTGTATGAGCAGTTGCAGTTATAATGTGGTGCAAGCCTGTCGTTCAAGTTAGTTTGAATCTTGCTTTTCCTTGTACGGCCCTGGGACCCGCTGTCATGTCTTATAGCCCTTTTGTCTTGATTAGGTCTTGAAACAGATTGGGCTTAGTCTTGTATTAGTGTTGTAGGTTTCTCTCTCTCTCTCTTTCTCTCTCTCTCTCTCTCTCTCTCTCTCTCCACTTTGGTTTCTGTACAGACTGGCAGTGATCGACAGATGAAAACGGGCCAATGGCTGCTGATGTAATTTTCAATTAGCTTCTTGTCTTTTTGTGTGTGAGATGTGCTGTGTTGCTTACACCTTTCCTTTTGCATTGACACAGACAGACACACACACACATACACACATACACAAGGTAGGCCATGCTGTGAAATGTCCAGTCCAAAAGTTGGCATGATGGCTCGACACTTAACCAGATTATTCTCATGATTATTGTCAATACTGCTCTTTTCTTTATGTGTGTGTGTGTGTGTGTGTGTGTGTGTGTTTGTACATGTGTGTGTTTGTGTGTGTGTGTGTGTGTGTGTGTGTGTGTGTGTGTGTGTGTGTGTGTGTGTAAAGGGGGTGTGGCCCAAGTGCTTTGTTGGCCTGAAGACAAGTCTTACTTGACTTATATACACAAAGGCAAAGAAGTCCAAACCAGGAAGACCAATAATTGAGAACTTGAAAGAGAAAGTTTAAAAGGAATGTTTATTGGATGGCATTGTTGATCTCAAATGATTATGATTTTGAGTCCTCCCTTTGATGTGAACAAAAACCCCTCAGAGTTGTTTTAAACAGAAGTGAACTAAATTTGTATGCGTCATAATAGATACCCAAACCGGGCCTCCAAGTGAACACCCTTTATATATCTTCCATACATACCAACACACATACACACATAGATTACATAACCATGCACACTCACAAACAGACACACACATACACAAACATACACACAAACACAAATACACACATACACAAACATACACACAAACAAACACACACAAACGCACACACACATATGCACATACACACATGCTAACACTCAGATGTGAACACACACATACACATATAAACACACACATACACATATGCACACATATAAATACACACATGCACACATATAAATACACACATGCACACATATAAACACACACATACACACATATAAACACACACATACACACATATAAACACACACATACACACATATAAACACACACATACACACATATAAACACACACATACACATATGCACACATATAAATACACACATGCAAAGACACATACACACATACCCACCTAGAGCAGCCGCATGTTCTCTTTAGGTGTGCACTCACACCAAGCTAATTCATCAAATGCCCTCTGAGAGACCTCTCCAAGCCCCTTGTTTACCACAAAAAAATTACAATAGCTTTGTCTGCATGCCGCACAATGTTTTGGGGCAGAATGCAAGAAGGTATGGAACACCCACAGGTCCATTGGTATATTGTAAACTCAGATGAACCGGAGATTTGCTTGGAAGCCATTGGAAAAGGTCTATACTAGTATTAAAGGTACATGTGGGTATAGGTTGAACACTTCCTCTCTGTCAGTGATCTAGGCTAGGCATATGTGCTGATATAGGCTATCTGCCATAAAGGTAAGTGATCATCCGTAAACTTCTGCATTTGCCAAAATACAAGCATGCCTGTATTCTGCCTGAGCCCCTCCCCCTCCCCAATACGGGCAGTACACAGAACAGACCATGCATTATTATCAAATTTTGTCTTCTGGTTGAGTCAGTGACTATTATAAATAGAAGGAATGCTTTTCCCCCTTGAATGGGCATGCCTGTATTTTGGACGATCCCTAAGTCACAGATGGGTAAATCATATGGAAACAGTGGAGACTTGTGTGCTTGTCACACTGTCACATTCATGCAGGCAAAATAATTGGGGGAATTCCTGACCTTCCTTGTTGTGATGGCACTGGTCAATCAGTGAGCTTAAAAGGAGGGTGGGAGCTTCAAATCCATGCCCAAGAGCAGGTCCTAGACTCATCACTGCCTGCTGGGAGATTAGTTACATTGTTGCAATGTTGCTTTCTGATGGGTTGCATTCTGTTGCGGAAAGGCAACTGTGTCTGCGTTGTTGGGGGCATGCCAGCCTACGGTTCTCGTATACTTGGGTAAGATTGTGCACATCCTCAGATAGTCTGAACATGGTCTGACAGAGGCAGTAGTTGTTGCCTTTGATATGTTGATTGTACAATACACTCCATCTATTGCAGAACCCCATTCATGCGCTCTAGAAATGCTTACTTTAAAGTAATCATTGTCGCGTTTTCGCCACGATTGAACAACACTGCTGCATATCCACCAAGCTCCAGAGGTCCTGCATAAATGTCACCCTGATACGAGGTAGGAGTTTGTCCAGGTGCAACAAGACAGTTCATCCCTGAGGCAGTGTGGCTGATAAGCTGTCCATTCTCCTGTGTAAACAAGAAGAGGAAAACCCTGCCACATTTAAAGGGTATTCTTTACTTAAACGTCCTTTCTCAATTAACTTCTCTCAATGGTCCCATGATTCAAGTGAGTGGATTCCAACTACAGCCACAATAGAAGGATGAGTTCCATTAAGGTGGTTTGATCCAGTTGCGATGTTACAGTTGCAAGGCCAGTAGATGAACTAAAATACCCTGTGGGTTCTGCCATATGCATGGTGTGACATCACAACTGGGTTGAGCCTCCTTAAGTTGAGTTAAAGATTGAGGGGTGCACTGTGTACATTTGGTAGTCCATGCATAGTGCTTGCATGTCTGAACAGTTTGATGCCAAATTGGTAAAATGAAGAATGTTCTGTGGCACTTTCCTGACCATGAGCAAGAAAATGACGATATGTTTTAGTCCATGCATACCATTGTCCACTGCTGCTGTGGTTTTGAGCAATTGCACACCTGCTGCATAACTCCGCCATTGTCCAAGACTTCTGCACAAAGACTTCCCAATGCTGATACTAGCTGTTCACCACAGGAAGGGGAACTCTTCAATGACCACATCTTTTGCAGAGAAGAACAGGAAATGGCAAATGAACTGTGAGTAATGACTGGAAAATTAAAAATCCAACAAGCCAAGGAAGGCCACAGTCTTATCAGAGGTAGGACACACACGGGGCTCATCATTCACGTTGTCACCTGAGATGATATCTAAGATAAATGGAAGGCAAGAATGCAGCTGAACAATCCTGTGAAGTTAATATCTCAACTGGAATTTGGAGGCATTAGGGCAAGAGCTGCATGAAAAACAAAACATTGAAATTTTGTTACAACATGGAAAAGTATGGCATTTTTCTACATGAGGTTTTGAAGAAGAGCCAGCCAGACAGGGAGAAACATGTTCTCAGTATTTCTGAAACAATACAATTTGAGAGTGACGTAAGGGGATGTCATAATTACCGCACTTTTTTAAAAATTCTGTCCTTGGGACAAATTGGCTTTCACTCACCTGCCCCTTAATTGTACTTTAAATATATGATTGATATATACATACATGTATATGTAATACACACACGCATACATCGGGCTTCCATTGAGCATGCTTCATGACGGGTCATGATGGATATTGCGCACACCTCATGCTTTGATCATTATCCATGTTTTGTCATGTGGATGTGGACATGGTGTGTGCTGTAGCGCTGCACCAAGTGACAAAATGGTTTCCAATCACCATAATCTTTCGGCCAGCCAGGTCTGAAATTGTATAATTTCCAATTCATTGAGGCTCTCAACCCGCCCACCCTTTTTCGTTGCAATTGCAGGACAGAATTTTGAAAAGTGCAGTAATGACTGATGGCCCCTAATCATGCATGACACGATACTACTTAAGGATTTTAAAACAACTTTTTTGCATTGAATTGGTACCAACATGAGACAAAACTGCACACACCAACAAAGAAGAGAGCCAATATATCAGTACCTGATTTTTCAGATGGCATGCATTGCCTGCTGGAAAGCACTTGTACATAATCAGCTCAGCTCCAGGAGATGCATTACAATCCTGGAGAAAGAAAACCAATTTTTGACCCATGAGATCCTAATTATTGTATCCTCCAAAAAACTCAAAATTACCATGGCACGTAATGCGAACAGTTCTCACCACTACTGGATTAAAGGTCAATAATCTTGATTAGATAAAAAGTGTGAACGACTGACCTGTACAGTGAGGCATTCTCCTGTTAATTCACTGACAAGACTCTTATTGGTTGTCAGTGACCACTTTGACTCCGGAATTGACCTGGCAATCGGTTGGAAGAACTAGTTTATAAGGAGATAAGGGATGAGGCTGACATGCATTTCATAATGATGGACCTATAACAGAACATTTTAGTTAACTGTTTTGGGTATCTAACACAGCTGTCTGTGTATTTGAGATCCAAATTTTTCAGGGCCTTTGCCTTGGTGAATGTGGTACTGGCATTGTTACCAATGTTCTAAAAGTTTTTGAGGTAAAACCTTTGCAGGCCTGCCTCACCCAGATGAACAGTCTTCCACATGAACTGTGTTGGAAATTTGACCATGTATCCAACGAGCCTGTGCGCCAAGAATATCCTGGTTGACAGCCAGCACTGTACCAAAGTAGGAACAGATAAAAAGATACAGAGAGATGAACCAATGGAAATATCTAGAAAGATAGACAGGAAGACGAGTAGAAAGGCAAACAAACCGCTATAAGTACGCTTTCTGACAGGCATTGATGGAGTGGAGGGACTTTTGTCTCTGAAAGATTAGATCATAATCAGGTTTGAACTGCTGCTGTACTAAGGGTATTTATGGACCCCCTCTCTATCAATTGTGTGCACTTGTTACCCATGCATGGTCGCTGGTTTAAATCTTGTCAGATAATGTACAGCACACAAACATGCAATGTCATTAACAGAGAAGTAAACCCACAACAAAAATACTGTGTTTCTAACACAGTCAGTTCACCAAGATTGTAAAGCCTCACTAGCCCTTGAAAAGTGCTGGAATTACCCAATTTATTAGAACGGATATGAAGTGATAAACTGAGACAGTGAAAATACTCTGCACTTGCAATTAAAACAATCTACAACGCATAAAACCGTCATTATGTACACTAACAAAGTGACGGTAATGAACTGCAATACAGCCTCAAGTCACATTAACAGCCTCATGTAAGCTCTGAAAAAAAGATGGTGCTATCTTTCTCACTTTGAGTATATACAAAACAGTGTTCTTTTCAGATTGCCTAGTCACAGGTGTGGCATGAACTTTTTGTATGTAGGGTTGGGCATAACATTTTGAATGTTGAAATCTAGTTGAAGAGCCGATATACATACCTTCTTCGTTCTTCAAAATAGCTAATGAAGAAGCATTCATTGTTGTCACATCTGCACTGATCAGCAAGGGAGCTTTGAGAACAGACCTATTTCAAGAGACAAAAAGCACCACACAGTGTGATCTTTTGTTTTTCTCAGCTTTGCTGTTCAATGGATAGCTGCTTTCATTGGTACACTCCATTCTTATGGAATTTGAGATAATTTACTTAATGCTTATGAGGAAACCAACACAAGTACACACAAATACACTACTCTTTGAGCCCATGGCCAAGGCATTACTGGTGAATAATACTCCAAGGAAGTTAAAGCTAACTCTTTTATCTGAGGGTATTATGAAGCCCAGTAATGGCAAGGATGAGGAAATTAGTGTACGTACATGTATATTAGCTACAAGTTCACCTTGATCTCAGAGCCCTTTATTACTCGTTTTTGAAGAACCCACCACAGAAAGTATACAACATCTGTGCCATGAACTTAATTGCAAATCCTCCAGAGTCCCATTTCACAGCCTGTCAGCAAGAAGTCTCTTATGGTGTAGTTAGTAGGAGCGTGGCTGGCCCTGTAACAGTCCCTAGTTCAATACTGCTCTTTTCGTCCACCTTTTTTCAGATTTTTTCTTAGTTCTTTTTCTTCTCTTCTGTTAGAAGTCAAAGTTTGACAGAGTCATAAAGATTATGCCTTTAGTACAAGAGCTAAGTGAGGTACTGCATCCTTTTTCCTCTTATAAAGCACAGAAGATTAGTCCATCAATTCCTCCTTAGTGCTTGTATGTAGTTAAATAAGGGGAAAGAATTATAATATTATGCATGGCAAGCTAATCTAAGTGGAATTAATGTCTTTGATACCATGCCAGACTAGAAGGCATAAAGAAGGTTGGTAGTTAGTAAGCCAAAGGTTACCTTCACAAAAGAAGAGAAAGCCAGAATGCCAAAAGAGCAAGATTTATTTGCTAAATCTTTTGGAAGTAGTTAATGTCTTCCATAAATAGTATATAAGGTCAAAAGAATCAACAGACTGGTGAAAGCAGTGAAATGCCAGTTATGTGACTTGTACTTAAGTAACAGGCATTGACATTCATGATTAAATGTGAACATCAGCAGATTCTGGCCCAAAAAATTTCCCAGCACCAGTCACGGCCTGAATTTGAAGGCTACAAGACCCATAAGGACACTGATTTGGGGGTACATAGCGGTATGATCAAAACAGACAGTACAACTGGTTTGTGACAAACAGCAAGATTGCTATGTCTGAAGAACACACTGCAGCATGTTTCAACTGTTTTCTTGTAAGTCATAGCCATGCAACACTCACCATAGGCTAAAATGTGCTATTTGCTCAGCCACTGTTAATCCACATCCTCCATGACATGTGCTAGTACCGACAACCAACATGTCTGGGTCTGAGAGCAGACAACACATATGATGTGCAACAGCCCTTATAACACCAAAGCAAAAAAAATATTTTTTCCAAAATGCTATCTTATGATTAATCTTTGCCCATGCCCATAGACATGCTCACTAGTGCCTGATGCCAATGAATACCTAAATATTCCAGGGCATAAACAGATTATATAGTCAGGTCAGGTGATAATACCGGGCAGGGCCATACTCAGAGATTGATTTCAATTGAAGCTAGTGTGGAAACAATACTCACCATTCCAAGCTCCTGGGCCAGCATATTTCTCAATCTCGGGCACTTTTTCCTGATAGAGCAAAACACTTGTGTTACAATTTGAAAACATTTACCCCATTGTAAACAAGATATTTCCCAATAAGAGCTCTCATTACCTGAAAAGTAATTCACTCTGAAATTATTATTTTCCAATTTGGCAAGCATAATGAGCTTTATGATGATCTCCAGGTATCTGCTTTGCGATAGAATTGACCCACCTGATTATCAAGGTTGCTGAGCATTCCATGATAATTGTTCATGATGTCACCCGTAGTTCTCCACAGATTACCTGGTACACCACCAACAATTAATAATCTGTAGCACTGGAGGGCTTTTCACATATGCCTCTGCCAGTATTTGAGTAGCAGAATTGTTACTTGATGAAATTGCACAGATATATAATAAATGTATGTATATAGTAATATACTTGAATAATTTTAATAAAAAAGCCATGACAACCAGCAGATTCAGACAGAAATTGTACTCAGCAAGTAATTGAGTGACTCTGTGCAGTACATCCTCATAACTCTACACAGGTACTCATATACATACGGGAAATTAAATGCAGTTCATTACATGCCCATCATACTAGTGATTTTAACAATGTTATGTAGATTGCACATGCCTTGGCTGTTAGAGCTAACCAGAGAGTGTTTGAAAGAAGTTGTGGCTCAGCACAAGCCTACCTGTTGCATTACCCCATTCCCACGAAGCTTTCTGCCCTTGTGCAATGATACTGAAGACCATTGGTCGTCCTGTTTTAAAGATGGCATCACGAAAGACAGCCCAGTTTGCTGGGTCAACAGGGCGATTGCAACTGTGACAGTCACAACAATCAGATTACATCCGAGTCAGTAATAACAATAGCCAAAGTATAAAGAAATTCTCAAGGAAGCAATGAAGATTACCATGTTTAATAAAATTTTAAAAAATTTAATGTCGAAAAATGAACAGCCATCTGAAGGATGTAACGCACAAACATGCCCTACAGTGAGCTCCCTAAAAATCAGGTAAATTATAGTAATCTGAAGCCCTGTCAAATTACTTTTCACAGATCTGAAGATTTAGCATGCACAAAGCAAGGATCAGCTACTATTAGAGATAAAAGCTTTGCCAGGCCACATATAGCCACATTATAAGTGCAACTTGGCTTACCATGTTGTTTTAGTTCATGTGAACCTATGGTTACTTTTACAAAAATCTGTGATCTATGAAATTGGTGAGTAAAACATGCTCATCGTCTTTGAATTAACCTTCCAGAAAATAGACTTATCCATTGTGTGTTGACAAGTACATTATGACAATTCAAGTCTATCTCAAGCTACCTGTCCACTTTGATGTAGTCAGCTCCCCATGATGCAAACAACTCCATGTCTTTATCTTCATAACCCTGACTTGCTGGACAACGGCCACAGGTCAGAGGGCCCTGATCTGTGTAAATCCCCAGCAGCATTCCTCTGAAAGCACAAACCAGAAAAAATATAGTTGTTTATACAAGTACAGAATCAACCATGAGACATATAGCATGACACTTATTATCACAGACGTATATTTTCCTCTATTTCAAGTTCAAGAAACCATCCTTTACACAGAGTCAAATCACACACAGTACTAGTATGTCTTTTGTTTTGCCTTTCATCTACGTGTCTATTTGTATACTACACTAATCAACATACACTCCACACTACTTGTATACTACACTAATCTACATACACTCCACACTACTTGTATACTACACTAATCTACATACACTCCACACTACTTGTAGACTACACTAATCTACATACACTCCACACTACTTGTATACTACACTAATCTACATACACTCCACACCTCCTGTGAGTCTCTATTTGTTCACTTAAGGTCACATGCTGCACACGTGACTGGAGTTGGGAGCATTGCTGTTTCCATGACAACCAGATCCAATGTAAGAAAAGTATGCCCAAAACATTTTCAATGTATGCTGCCTTTTGCGAAGACATGAGTTGCAAGTTCTCATGCAGTTCCAATCCTTTTGACCATGGATCCACATTCACTATTCACAGCTTGCATGAGGAGTGTTTATTTGAAAAATTGCATGGAGGCCAAAGCTCAGTAGGTTATTCTCAGCTGTTAATATCAATAACACAAACAATGAGGTGGTTCATCTTATCCCACTGCTCATCTTTCTCTGATTCTCTTGTTTGGTTTATCACTCTCTGTCCAATTGCATAATGCAACAACTGTTATGATTTCCTCTAGCATTAGCTGACGAATGACAAGAATGATAATGCTTAAACATTCCGACACCGGGCTGCACTGTGTCTGGTATGCTCATACCGGGTATGGAGATAGTCACCAAACGCCTTCAGACCTTGTGGCCACGTCTTGTTGTTCTCCACCAGATAGCCAGATGAATTTCGTCCTGTGAAGCACGGCTCATCGACCACAAACACACGATAACCCAAATCCCGCAGTCCTGAGCATGAAGTGAAAGCAGGAGAGAGCAACCTCCATGCTGCATGCACTTCACTGACAAAACTCTCTCAACTCAATTGACCACTTACCTGGGACTACAGGTTCTATTGGATTGTGTGTGTGTGTGTGTGTGTGTGTGTGTGTGCATGTGTGTTTTTTTGGGGGAGGGGGTGAAGGGTCTCCAAAAGAAATTCATTCTCCCTGAATTTCAGGTATGGCAGGATCCTCACAGATGGAACATTACCTGAGGACGCTAGCTGTAGGCAGACTTGCATGAACTGTGATTGCACTGATGGAGTTTGACTCACTTCCAGCGAAGTAAAAAGTCATTATTGGAAGTCATGGGCAGAATGCCACTCTCAATGGGCATAATGATGTACTGTACTGATATTCTAAACCAGGGCCTGACAAGTTCTATACTCTATATTGTAGTACCACAGTGTTCATTCTCATTTATATTACCAGTATCATGTGCACGTGTGTACCTCTGAACGATCTCCGAATATCTGCATGTAGATGTATACGTAAGCTTAGATGAAGCTGCTACAGGCTATCCTTAACTGATTGGGGGGGGGGGGGGGGGGGGGGGGGGGGG
>JAOWAW010104371.1:0-14751 GCA_028565695.1 Nicola tetela
AAGAACAAAAGAAAAATGCTATACTTATTGAGCTAGGTGGTTTAGTAGTAAAAGCATTTTCATTTTCAAATCTATTTGCAGGTGTTCAAAAAGAACAAGAAGATCTTAAAGTAGAAATGGAAAAAGAGTATGGCAAAATTAATATAGATATTAAAGATGGTAGCTATACAGAAATAAAAGAAGATGAAGAAAAAGGAGAAAGTAAATAATAGAATTAGTAAGCATATAAGTTTTAAAGAGGCTACATACTCACAAACTGCTAACAAACATAAAATAAAAAATGTACCTACAGAGGCTCATTTAAAAAATATGAAACTATTAGCAGAGAAGTGTTTTGAACCTTTGAGAGAATGGTGTGGCCATCCTATTAAGGTAAATAGTATGTATAGATCTCAAGAACTTTGTGAGGCTATACCTAACTCTAGTAAAACATCTCAGCACACAAAAGGCCAAGCTATAGATATGACTTCAATGGGAAGTAAATCAAATAGAGAATTATTCTACTGGATAAAGGATAATCTTGACTTTGACCAATGTATATGGGAGTTCGGTGGATCTCCTGATAGTGAAGAAGGATCTCCAAGATGGATTCACTTATCTTATGTAAGTAAGAAAGCTAATAGAAATAATATTCTAGTAGCAAAGTATAAAGGTTCTCAGGCTACTTATTATAAGATGTGAAATACGAAATAGCAATAATTGATAGATCCTATGATGCTTATTGTTTTTTATTTGGAGTGTCAATACATCCTAAAGATGTGAATGATGATTTTTTAGAAATAAATGTACACTTTCTATTTTTAGTATTACATATAAAGATATATTAGATGCCAATACCAAAACCAAAATCAGGAGAAAAAAGATCAGATTTTATGATTAGATGTGTACCTGAGTTATCTAAATATCATAACAAAGAACAGGCTATTGCAATGTGTTATAAATCTTATGAAGATAAAAAATGAAACAAATATTAGCTAAAATATTCGGAGCAGCAGGTGGAGGTATAGCTGAGAAAATTAGTAACATAGTTGCTAAACATACCTTTAGTAAAGAGGATCAAGCTAGGTTTGAAAAAGAAATGACTGAAGTATTCATATCAGCAGAATCAGAGATGCAGAAAAATGTTACTGCAAGATGGGAGGCAGATGCCAATAGTGATAGTTGGCTTAGTAAAAATGTAAGGCCTATGGTATTGATATTTCTTGTAGTTTCTAGTGTACTTATGGTTTTTATAGATGCAGGATGGATTGAATTTGAAATAAGCCAAAGTAATCAAGCTCTACTTACTACATCTCTTACTGTAACTCTAGGTGCATACTTTGGAGGAAGATCATTTGAGAAGATCAGAAAAAGATAATGCCAAGAAAGATTATATCTACATACAGAAAGAGAAAAAGAAAATCACATCCTCATAGTAAAAATGCAAGTAGATTAAAAACATCTAAACAATATAAAAAACCTTATAGAGGTCAAGGAAGATAATATGGAAACATTAAAACACTTATTAGGATTTTGTGGAGAATCACATCCTAACTTATTTACTTTTATATTAATATTTGTTTGTGTATTAACAATTATTAGATATAAAAAACTTTATTTAAAATAATTATATATATTTGCTCAACTGTCGCAAATCAGTTCAAGTTGCTAAACTTCAGGTAATCACTCCTGTTGGATCTTGTAAATAATATTGTTTCTTTTTTTTGGGGGGGATTTTTCTTTTCTTTTTTCTTTTTGTCCTTTTTCTTTTTTCTTTTCTTTGTTTTCAAAATATAAGTTAATAAATCGTTATATTTATAAACATTATGAGTTTTAATACAGATACAATAGATAAAATAGTAGGATATAAAACTATAAAGAGTAGAGATAAAATAGATAGATTACTAGAGATTGAATCTAATTATATAGCTAATAATATAGGATCTAATATAACTAAAACTGAAAAAAACAATATTAGAAAAAATAGTAGATATATATATAAAGCTATCTCAAAAATCAATCAAGAAATAGGTAATAAATTCTTACAAGCTCAGGATAAGTAATGCCTAAAAAACCTAGTAGAAAATATCTAGTAAAAAAATTAGATACCTTATTCTCTTTATATATTAGGTTAAAATCAGCAGATAAATATGGTAATGTTAAATGTTATACTTGTAACACTAAAAGACATTATAAAGATTATATGCAATGTGGCCATTTTATATCTAGAAGGCATTATATAACTAGGTGGAAAGAAACAAATGCTAAACCTCAATGCTACTCCTGTAATGTAGGTAATCAAGGTATGCAATACCAATTTGCTCTAAATTTAAACAAAGAATATGGCTACGATATAGCCCAAGAATTGTTACAGGAAAGTAAACAATCTGTAAAGTTATCAAATGATGATCTGATTTCGTTAATAAATAGATATAAAGAATTTATTGACTTAATGGATAAATAATTAATTTTGATTAGTTCTGTTCATTTTGTCTTTGGTTTAAAAGAGGGTTAATTAATTTTAATCCTTTTTTTTTGCCCTATCTATTGTTTTTAACAAAAAATTTAATATCTTTATATAAATAATAATTAAACTTTAGATATATGAACAATCCATTTTTAAATCCTGAAGATATAATATCAGGTACAGAATCAGGTTATATCATAGAAAAACCTTATCCTGTTTTAAATTTATATGATAGGTTAAAGCCTCAATATAAAGAAGCTCTTGATAAGCAAGTAGAAAACTGGACATCAGCATCTGCTATTAAAGACAAACTTAAAAACACATTAAGTTATATGGATCTCACTATTTTAGATATAAAGGTTTTATATTCTATGATAGATGTATGGACTACAGATGTAACTGTAGATGATCTTATATATGGTAATAATCTTTTTGAAAAATGAAACATAAAGATTGGCCATACATAAAAGGAGAGAAACAAATCATAGCTTTAACTAAGGCTTATGAATACAATAAAAGAGAAGCAGATAAGTATAAATCCCTCTGTAAACAGAAGGATGAGAAAATAGAAGAATTAACAATTAAACTAGAAAAACTAAGATATGAATCAGAAATTAAAAACTATTAATATAAAAGGTAAAGAGTATGTAGAAGTAAATGAGAGATTAAAACACTTTAGATCTCATTATCCAAATCATACTTTAACATCAGAAGTTATAGAAAAAACTCCTGATAGTATTCTTATACTTACTACAATAAGGAATGAGAATGGAGTAGCAGTTGCTACTGGACTAGCTGAAGAAATAAAAGGATCTACATTTATAAATAAAACAAGTTATGTAGAAAATTGTGAGACTTCATCTTGGGGTAGAGCTTTAGGTAATTTAGGTATAGGTTTAGATACTTCAGTAGCATCAGCAGAAGAAGTACAAAATGCTATAGCTAATCAAAAAGAGGTTCTTAAATTTGATAGTGATAAATATAGAAAGATAGCTGAGAAGTTAAAACAAAATGAAATCACTATAAATAAAGTAGAAGAACATTTTAAGTTAGATAAATTCACTAAATTAGAGTTACAAAAAATAAATTAAAATTATGAGTAAAAGAATTATTTATGGTAACATATCTCTTAATGTAGAGAAGTTACCCAAACAGTATTTTGTAAAAACAAAAACTGGTACATTTTTAAATATGGATCTTAGAATAAATCTAGATGATCCTAAAATATTTGACAATGGTGGTAGAAACTTTGGATCTTTTTCAAAACCTCAAACTGCTGATGAGAGAAAAAATAAAACTCCTAAAGAGTGGTTTAATGGTATCTATTTAGATGTAACTAACATAGCTACAGTAGAGGGAGATAAATTTGAGATAGATAAATCTTGGGGATTTTCTAAAAGTAAAGATACTGAAGAGGCCTTGCCATTCTAAGAAAAAGTATAGTTTTTTCATTAGTAGGAGGGTAAAGATGTATATCTTGCCCTCTTTTTTTTTATATTTATTTATGCAAACAAACCAAAAGAAAATGCAGCAATTAGAGAAGAGCTGCTTTATAAGTACATCAGAAGAATTATCATATCCTCCAGTAGCACTATCATTAGGAGAAAAATTAATTAAATCCAGTAAAGGAGATCAGCTCTTACCTATTCCTATATGTACCTACTCAAATATAACAATGGTACAAGCTCCTCCAAAAAGTAAGAAAACATTTTTTATATCTTTACTTGCATCAGTATATCTTAGTGGTAAAAATAGATTTGGATCTAAGATTAGAGGGCATAGAAATGGAAGATGTTTGATACATTTTGATACAGAGCAAGGAGCTTGGCATACTCAGAGAGTAGCAAAAAGAATAGTAGATATGAGTGATAAATCTCTAGGATGTTATTATATTTATAGCCTCAGATCTGAGTTTCCAAAAACAAGAATAGAATTTATAGAGTATTGTCTAAAGACAAAAGACAATATAGGATTAGTTATAATAGATGGTATAGCTGATCTTTGTATGGATGTCAATTCGTTAGAGGAGGCAAACTATACAGTACAGAAACTTATGGAATGGAGTGCAAAGTATTGCTGCCATATCATAACAGTAATACATAGTAATTATGGATCTGAAAAAGCAACTGGCCATCTAGGATCTGCCTTAATGAAAAAGGTAGAAACAGAAATACAACTTGAACAGAATACAGTAAACAAAGAATGGGTTACAGTTAAATGCAAAAGAAGTAGAAACTACTCTTTTGAAACATTTAGCTTTACAGTAAATGAACTTGGGCTACCTTATGTAAATGATCTATATGATCCTTTAGCATAGAGCTTATGAGTAAAAAATATATGGAATTGTTATTCCAAAAAAATAATGACTGGATTGAGATCTGTAAATCCTTTGGTTTAGATGAAGAAACTGCTAAGGATCTTACTCAGGAGATGTATATAAAAATCCAACTAAAAATAGAGAATGACAAATTAGATATATCTTATAATGATGAGATAAACTATTACTATATATTTAAAACTCTTAGAAGTATGTTTATAGATCTGTATAGGAAAAAAAAGAAAGTAACAATAGTAAGAAACCTAACTGAATATAAGAAATCTGATACTTATGTTAATTATGATGATAAGTATAAGCAGATACAGGATCAGCTAAATAAAATGTATTGGTATAATAAAAAGGTATTTGAGATAGTAAACTCAGGTACATCAATAGCAGAATTATCTAGAAAATCAGGAATACCTTACTACTCTCTTTATAATACATATAAAAAAGTGGTAGATAAATTAAAACAAATAATATGAAACTTGGAGATCTTACTGAAAAAATAATAAGTGTAATCACATTTGGGCAGGGTAAAAGAATAGCATCTTGGATAGCAAACAAACTAGGATATGAAGATTGTGGATGTGAGGAAAGAAAACAAAGCCTAAATAAAATTAAAATAAAAAGATGGTAGTTAAATTTAATAAAGATGATAGAAAAAAATGGGAAAAATTTAGAATGGGTAAAAAATCATTCTTATCAAGAGATGAATTTCAAATGGTATCAGAGCTGCACTCATCCTACTACAACCATAGCTTTTACTTACCTTGCACCTGTAATCCAAAACAAATCCAACAATGGATAAAAGACTTGAATAAGATTTGGGATAATGGAGATTAGTGAGGTACATAAATGGGAAAGGGCAGTTACTATGCTGCTTAATGTTTTGGGATGGGATCTTGAATGGGTAGGTAAAGAGGATAAGAGTTGGGATGCTGAAGGATATAGTATGTATAACAGAAAGGTGGTTATAGAGATGAAGTTTAGAGATAAATACTATGAAGAAAAACTACTTGAGAAATATAAATATGATAAACTTATGGAGCTACCTGATGACATCATTAAGATATATTTTGTAAATGATCCTAAAGCTAATTATATGTTTTGGCTTGATAAGATAGATATGCCTGAACCTACTGAATTATATTGCCCTTCTACTACTATTTGGAATAGTAAAAAGATAAAAAAGCAAGTATATCTTCTCAAAGAAAATATGGCCTCTAGAATAAACTTAAATACTAATTAAATTATTTGTTAATAATTCGTTATATTAGCAGTAACTATTAATATAAAGACAATGGTAATAAGTAATTCAATATTTGAACATTATAGAAAAAAAGAGAAGAAAACACAAAAGAAAATCAAGAGCTTAAAAAAACAAGGCTACATAGTTTTTAAAAAAAAATGAATTATCTACAATATCTAAATGAGAACTATTTTAGAGAAAAAGGATATATAAAAATGAAAAGCAAAATAGACAAAATTAAAGTAGATAAGCCTAGACAATATAGAAGTAGGCAAGGTAGATCTGATAAAAAATATACAGAAACTATGAAACTTACCTGCTTTAGTATCATAGGATTATTACTAACATTATTATATATCATATATGACAATATTATTTGATGCAGATTCACTTATATTTGCGAGTTGTTATAGAACTAGAATAGATGGAGAAAAACCTGATGATATATATTATAGAGATATTAAAGATGCTCAAGATAA
Organism: Nicola tetela; assembly: GCA_028565695.1. NCBI lineage: Eukaryota > Metazoa > Porifera > Calcarea > Clathrinida > Clathrinidae > Nicola > Nicola tetela. The sequence goes on from JAOWAW010104371.1 coordinate 6,495, forward strand.
ATACTCAGAGCAATTTATGAAGATTGTAAATGATATAGATGAGATATTTGATGTAAAAAATGTAATAACATTCTCAGGATCTTCAGGTAACTTTAGAAAGATGATTACTCCTACATATAAAGCAAACAGAAAAAAACAAGAGAAACCTCCTCTACTTTATGAGCTGCATCAGTTTGTAAAAGACACTTATAATAGTGTACATACTAAAGGACTAGAAACAGATGATCTTGTAGCTCAACAATGGAATAAAATAAAGAATGATTCAGGTAGAGATCAGGTACTAATAGTATCAATAGATAAAGACTATAAACAATTCCCTGCACTTATATATAATTATGTAAGGAAAGAAGTATATGATATAACAGAAGATCAGGCCTTGTATAATTTCTATGAGCAATGTATTGTAGGAGATACTGCTGATAATGTAAATTATTTCAAGGGTAAGGGTAAGGCATTTGCAAAGAAATATTACAAAGGATGCCAAAGTAAATATCAATATACTAAAAGATTATATGAATTATTCAAACAAGAATACAAGAGCAAAGCCAAAGAAAAATTTTCAGAATGTTATCATTTATTAAAATTAAGAATATGAAGGCAATAGATATAGCTAATAAAATCTCTGAATTATCAGGATTAGATCTCTTTGAGAAATCAAGGAAACAGAATATAATAGAACATAGAGGATTACTATGTTACATACTTAGAGATAAATTAAAAATGAGATGGCAAAAGATGGAGAAGTTTTATAGATCTCAAGGATGGCCTGTAAATCACGCTACCTTAATAAACAGTTATAGGAAGTGGTATATATATAAGACAAATCAAGATGTTATAAACATTCTTAACCAGTTTCAGTTTGAAGAGGAGGATCAGGATCAGATAGATAAAGTAGAGATGTTAGAAACTAAATGCACTAATCTCAAAAAGAAATTAGAAGATCCTTTAGTAAAACTCGTAACAGATATTCCCGAAAACAAAAAAGAACAAGTAAAAGAGAAGATAGATATGATGAAAAAGGAATGGGAGTGGAAAGAAAAAGTATTATAATGGAAAAAAACAAAGACAAAAGAAAACAGATACCCATATATACAGGATTGATAAAATACTTTCCTAAAGCACTTGCTGAAGTTGCTAGAGTATCTTATATAGGTAATGAGCAGCATCATCCTGATAAACCATTGCATTGGGATAGAGCAAAGAGTACAGATGAGCTAGATGCTCTTACTAGGCATTTATTTGAGGCAGGAGAAATAGATACTGATGGTATGAGGCACTCTGCTAAAGTAGCTTGGAGAGCATTGGCCAATCTAGAAAAAGAACTTGAAAACTCAAGGGATGATAACTGGTATAAAGAACAGTATAACAGAAATAGAGATCCTGAAGATCAAATCAAGTAATTTTTTTCGTTATATTTTTGATTAATCAAAGTTTTTCAAAATATGAAAGTAGAAAATAGAGGTGGTAAAAGAAAGGGAGCAGGTAGAAAACCTAAATCTGAAGAGTTAAATCTTATTGAGAAATTAACTCCATTAGAGCCATTGGCCTTTGAAGCATTAGAGGCAGGATTAAAAAAAGGAGATTTCAAATATGTTCAGCTCTATTATAATTATTATGCAGGTAGGCCTAAAGAAACTAAAGATATTCACATAAACGAAGATCTGCCTATTTTTATAGATTAATGCAAATTCAAAAAACCTTAGCACTCCAAAAACTAAGAAAGCTACAGAATAGAATAAAGATAATTAGAGGAGGATCTTCAGCAGGTAAAACAATAGCCATATTACTAATCCTTATAGACTATGCAATAAGAAACAAAGGATCTGAGATTAGTGTGGTATCAGAGAGTGTACCTCATCTTCGTAGAGGAGCTTTAAAAGACTTTCTAAACATCCTGAAGGCCTTGAATAGGTATGATGAGAGAAAGTACAATAGAAGTACCTTAAAATACGAATTTCATAATGGTAGTTATTTAGAGTTCTTTAGTACAGATCAGCCTGATAAACTTAGAGGAGCTAGAAGATCAGATCTATTTTTAAATGAGTGCAATAATGTAACCTTTGATTCCTATCAGCAATTAGCAATAAGAACCTCCAATAATATATGGCTTGATTATAATCCTACTAATTTATTTTGGGTAGATAAAGAACTGATAGGCCAAGATGATACAGACTTCCTTACACTTACTTATAAGGACAATGATAGCCTCCCTGAATCAATAGTAAGAGAAATAGAGAAAGCTAAACACAAAGCTAAGACATCTACATACTGGGCAAACTGGTGGAAGGTATATGGATTAGGAGAAATAGGTAGCTTAGAAGGAGCTTGTATTCCTGATTGGAAATCAATAGATAAAATACCTGATGATGCTAGGTTACTTTGTGGAGGCCTTGATTTTGGATATTCTGTAGATCCGAGCTGCCTCATAAATCTATATAAATGGAATGAGGCTTATATCTTTGATGAGATCCTGTATCGTAAAGGAATGTTAAATAGAGATATAAGTTATTTCATAAGACAAAACAATATAGGCTATAATATATATGCAGATTCTGCTGAACCTAAATCTATACAAGAACTTAGAAACTATGGCCATAAAGTATTCCCTGTAACTAAGGGTAGAGATTCTGTAGTCTATGGTATAAACCTAATAAACCAAAATGAGATATATATCACTTCAAGATCTAAGAATCTAATAAGAGAGCTGCAAGGATATGTATGGGATAAAGACAAAGAAGGCAATAATCTTCAGAAACCTACAGGCCTACATCCTGATTGTATTGATGCTTGTAGATATGCTTTAATGATGGAATTACAAAATCCCAACAGAGGTAGATATATAATTAGATAAAAAAAGTTATTAAATATTTTGTGGATAAGTTAGAAATACATATATTTGAATAATATTAATTAAAACTAGACAAATGAAAAAAACTATAAGATTTACAGAGAATGAGGCTTATTCTTTAATAAGTTTATTAGAAGAAGTTAAAGATACTATTAAATATTTACATAATAGTAATAAAATAAATGATAATCTTGATGATCACGAAAAATGGCAATTAGGATTTATTAATTATGTTCAAGATAAATTAGGATAAATGGCAATTAGAGCTACAGTAAACTTGATAGAAGTAAATGATAGAATAAAACCTATCACTAGGGAGTTTGATAATGAAAGGCATATCTATCATTTTAAAAATCACGCTATAAACTATTGGCCTAACATTAAAGGCCTTGATAGTGTCGTAGATGATAAAGGTAATGATATAACAAAGGATATATAATTATTTATTATATTTAAGTATGATCTTAGACAAAATAACAAACTTAAAAGATATGTACTATTATTCAAATCAAGAATTATGTAGAGGCCTTATAAGTAAGTGGAGAAAAATGAAACCTGATAACAAGGAGCTTAAACTTCTTGATGATAACCTTTTAGAAATCACTCTTTATGTGGTAGGGTTACATAGAGATAATGAGTTTCATAAAATAGCAATGAGTGATTATAGAGAAAGACTAAACAAAAAAGATTTAGAATTACAGGAGCTGAAAGAGAAATATGATAAGTTAGAAAAAGATTATAAAAAAGACTTTGAAACCACTTAGATTTTTCATAGAGTAGTTTTGTTAATTTGGTTAGTTTGGATAGTAGGCAGAGGTACAATTTGCAAGTGGTTTGTGTATCTCTAGCCTACTTTTTTTTTTAAATAAAATGTTCAATTAAATTCGTTATAATAATATGAAAATCAAGGTAAACATTCCTCAGAGCTTAGATGATGTTACTCTCAGGGATTATAAACACTTCTTGAAGATACAAGAAAACAATGAAGATGGAAGATTTGTAAAGGCCAAGATGCTTGAGATCTTCTGTAAGATAGGATTGAAAGAAGTATATAGAATGAAGTATAAGGATTCAGAGGAGGTGCTATCTATACTAGAGAAAACCTTTAATGATAAACCTTCTTTGGTTAGAAAATTTAAACTGGGTAAAACTCAATATGGATTCCATCCTCAACTAGATGATCTTACTTTTGGAGAGTATATAGATCTAGATACATATATTGGAGATTGGGATAATATTGAAAAAGCAATGAATGTACTGTACAGGCCTATAATTACAAGTATAGGAGAGAAGTATGCTATAGATGAATACAATACAGAGAATGATAAGTATTTACTTGATATGCCTATGAGTGCAGTAACTTCATCCATTTTTTTTTTGATGAAACTAGGAGCAGATTTATCAAATCATATCCTGAAATCTTTGGAGAAGGACAACGAGGAGATTTATCAGCAGTTTCTAACTTTGGAAAAAAATGGGGATGGTATCAGTCAATTTGGGCTTTATGTGGATCAGACATTACAAAAATTGAACATATCACTAAACTAAATGCTCATAAATGTTTTACTTGGTTAGCTTATATGAAAGACAAAAATGAGATGGAAGCTCAAGAACTTAAAAAGAAACTTAAATGAGTAATCAAGGTATTAGAGGTTTTTATCAGATCACAAATACTCTCAAGGATAAACTTCTTGAAGATGTAAATATAAATACTGTAACTACAGGAGATATATCTGATATAAATCTTAGAAAGCAGGATATGTTTCCTATGGCTCACATCATAGTAAATAGTGTGGTAGTAGGAGAGCAAACTCTAAGTTTTAATTTAAGTGTACTTTCTATGGATATGGTAAACCAGTCCAAAGACTTACCTGTAGATATTTTTACAGGCAATAATAATTTACAAGATATTCTAAACACTCATTTAGGAGTGCTGAATAAATTGATACAATTATTAAGAAGAGGATCACTACATACAGACCAGTATCAGCTTGTTGGAGATCCTACTTTAGAACCTTTCTATGATAGGTTTGAAAATCAATTAGCAGGATTTACTGCAACTATGGATATAATAATTTATAACGATATAACAATATGTTAAGATGGAACTCTCAGAAAACTCAAAACTAACACTAGACCTCAAAACTATAGGAGTAATAATATTCTTTACAATATCACTTGCTGCTACATACTTTACATTATCCTCTTCTGTAGCACAAAACTCTTCTGATGTAGAAGATCTAAAACAAAATTCAGTAAATCCCATAGAGTTCCAATATAAAGATGAGCTTGTAAGATCTACAGTACAAAGATTAGAAGAGAAACAAGATGTATTATCAGAGGATATAAATGAAATAAAAGAAAATCTTAAAAAGATAGATGAGAGGTTATATCAAATAAGTAAGGGAAGATGAAAGCATTATTACTCATATTATTACTAACAGGATCTATATATGGCCAAGACTTCAAGAATGATATAAGTGTTGTACAATTCTCAGCAGGTTTTGTAAAAGATTCTGAGGTAAAACTAACTCCATTTAAAACTTATAATATATACTATTTTAAGATGGAGGAGAAAGCAGTTTTATTTAAGGAAGAAAACATTAAGTATATCCCTACAGTAATATTATATCATAATGGCAAAGAAGTTACTAGAGTTGAAAGTGGTATTGATTTAAAACTTCCTGAAAACTGCATAGAGATTATAAAGAAACATATAGATAAAATAATAGAAGATAAATTTTAAAGATGAAAAAACTAATAACAATATTACTAATATTACTAACTACAAATGTAAGTGGCCAAGTATTTAAAAAGATATATGATGAGGTGTTTAAGTATTCTACAATTTATGTGGCTGCTGATGTAAGAGAGGCCTATGAAACAAGATACCCTGATTATTTCATAAGAACAGATCCTGATGATTTATATGCCATACCTCAAGTTGTAGATGAAACAGTATATCATCCATTTGATTACAGATTAGGTTTTGGTATCAGAAGATTGGCTAGATATGATTACGAAGTGAAAGAAAATTATATTGATGGATCTGAAAATATGATAGGTATCTCAGCTCCAACTGGAGCAGTAAAAGGATTTGAATATCTGATACACTTTGAGAAAGAAAGAGAAAGATCTGAAGAGTTTGAAAACTCAAGATACTTTATTAGGCATACTGGTAAATATCATATAGTAAAACTAGAACAAAGAAAGCAGGGTAATGTAGATTTTGAATACCAATCAGCAGAGGTAAGATTTAGATTACCAATAGGTAAGAAGTTTAGTATATCAGCAGGAGCTATTGCTAGATCTCATCAAAAGGCCTATGGATATAATCCTATAGAAATATGGCTTAATGAAATAACAATAGATGATCTAGGTAATGAGATTCCAAAAAACTACTGGTACACTTTAGGATATGAATATGGATATAGTGATCACTTTACTGCATATACAGATATTACTACAGGAGATATATTTTATGATTGGATATGGAGAAATCCTGAAGGAGATATTGTAGCTTATGGAGATAGAGATTTTAGAGATAGAGTATATGGTGGATTGATGAATAGATTTAACCAAGAGAGATGGGCAGAGCTTGATCCTTTTATGGAGGTAGCACCTATTGTAGGTTTTGATTTCTATCATTACAGATCTAAGTTTTGGTTACATACTTACTTTAACTGGATATTACCTTACCATAATTATATAAAAGGCAATGAAGATTTCTCATACTTGCATAGAAACAGTTGGGGCAAAGGTGGCCATAACAATCTACTTGATGGAGAGCAATGGAATGATTATCAAGGTGGTTTAATATTTGGCCTTAAACTTGGTAAGAATTTAGGATTATTCTTTGAAGGAGAATATGTAAAGTTTTGGGATAGTGAAATATTAAATAGTAGTATAGGTATCAACTATAGATTATGAGGTTAAAAGAATTAGAGAAGGCAGTAAAGAAATATGCCAAATATGTAGTACAACAATCTAGAACCAATCTTAGCAAGAAAGGTAAAAGATTAACAGGTAAGCTATATGATTCTTTAGAACCTGAATTTGAATATGATAATAATAATAATTTCTTTGTTAGGTTCAAGATGGCAGATTATGGAGCTTTTGTTGATCAAGGTGTTAAAGGTACTCAATCAAGTTATTCTCAAAGTTCCAACAGTCCATTTAAGTTTGGTACAGGTACAGGTAAAAGAGGAGGCCTTACAAAAGGTATAGAGAATTGGATAAAACTAAAGAAATTTCAATTTAGAGATAGTAGAGGAAGATTTATGAGTTATAAGTCTATGCAATATATTATTGTAAATAGTATATGGAGGAAAGGGCTTAGAGCTACTTTGTTTTTCTCTAATCCATTTGAGAAAGGTATTCAAAGATTTGGAGATGACTTCTTAAATGCTTACCTACTTGATGTAGAAAGAAATGTAATACTAGGTGTAAAAAAATAAGATATGGCTACAATACTTTTAAGATCTCCAAGATATGAATCATTAACAACTCCAAGTGGAGCAGTATCAGCTAAACTACAATTAAGTATTGAAGGTGTGGTTAGATATACTATCATAAAGTCTTGTACTGCAGGTAGCCCAGTATTGTTTGAAATATCTGAACTATCAAGAGATTATCTTACTCCTACTATTACTCTAGATCCTGCTAGTTATCCTCAAAATGAAATAGGAATATCAAGAGTTATTAGTTTCCATAGTGCTGCAAATGCAGGAGGAAGTGTGGTAAGTGGAGGTAATACAGTAGCCCATAGAGGATTAGATGGATATGGTATTTTCTCTGAAGGTGCTAATCCAACTGCATCAGCAAACTCTTTTGCTTTTTCTCCTGATCATCAAAACAGTAACAATTATAAAATATATGTACCTGTAGGTAAAGGTGGTGCTTTTCAGTATTTTGATAGCAATGGAGAAATACAAACTCAAGAATTTACATCAGGAGATGATTCAGATACTTTAGGATCTGTGGGTACAGTAACTATAAATAGAATAGACTGTACAAAATATGGATCAGGAAGAAAGATAGTATTTATAAATAAGTTTGGTGCATTACAAGAGTTATGGTTCTTTTTGAAAGCAGTACAATCTACAAATGTAAAATCAGATAACTATCAAAGAAATATTATTAGTACATCAGGATCTTATTCTACATTATCACACTCTGTAAAAACATTTGATAAACAAGGTAAACAAACTCATAGTTTATCATCAGGCTTTTATCCTGAGTTTACTAATACTTGGTTTGAGCAATTATTATTATCTGAGTATGTATGGATGATAAGGCCTAAATATACAAATCCTTCTACAGATGAGGTAGTACCTGTTACTGTAAAAACAAGTAGCCTCACTCAAAAGACATCCTTAAATGACAAACTAATACAATATACCATACAAT
>JAOWAW010104382.1:2261-14750 GCA_028565695.1 Nicola tetela
ACACGAATTCTCCCATTCATTTCTATATTTGGAGAAATCGAAGCCACAACAGCCTCGGCGGTCCCGTGATCGAATGATCCGACGGTAGATCAACATGTCTAAAAGAGCCCTCGAGTTCGTCAGCATATCATTGTTGGGAGCTAGCAAACTCTGCCGTTCGTTCGTTACTAATTCCTTATCAGAGCCCGACAGGCCATGCAGTTTACCAATTGTTAATTCAGCCAGCGAAGCTGGCAAAAATCTGAGCCTCTGGCCTTTGACAAGCTCAAGTTGTCCTCGGATAACGAGTACATTCGATGTCGTCTAACTTGCCGTACCTGTTGCTGGCTGTGAGGAGTCCTTGGTGGAAGCACTTGGCGTGATGTCCGCCATTCTAATGTTTGGTGAGGTATCTCCATCCATCGGACGAGCCAGTGACTGATTTGCATGCACCTGGTTTTCGCGAAATGGTGAGAATGTTGCCAGAGGCTGCCAGGGGTTCAAATGAGGCCGCACTAGTCAATCGCTGACTATGATCATTCCACTTGAGCTATCGCCACACGTTCTATGGTTGCCAGCACCACGTGAAGCTTTAGTCCACCACCCGTTTCGTGCAGCCTCGAGCAAGTAACCGCTATTACTCTGTCAAAAAACGATCGCCACCGAAGGCCTACCGCGCATACCGTAGGTAAAGTCTGCCGCGAGAAGCTAGGTCTAGGTACCACGTGCGACCGGTCTGGAGTGGTTCTCAGCAATGTCGTCATCGTCATTCATTGACCATCAGAAGCATGACTACGCAAGACCAGGCACGTTTCTAGATAATATTTTCCGTACGTGGTTATCGTTATCTCCTTGCTTGGCCACAGCACTGCTCATTTTAAGGCTTGCAAGAACTGTTTGTAAGATGAATGGCCAGCGATTGGATGGCCGGCGGTACAGAGGCTACAAGCAGCAACTGGACCAAAACGTTTGGAATCTTCCCTAACAACTGAATCCTACCGGCAGGGGGATGGTGGTTGACAGTTTCCTTAGGCTGGTGAAATTCTTAATGTCTCCCCAACGATGCTCACGAAAAACAGCAATAGCCATGACGTCGACTCGTAGTAACGCGTAAGATTCAATGAATACGATATAATCAGCCCTGAAATCGCGTGGCTTCGTAGTAATGTAGCTGTAGGATTATACATGTAGTTTGCACAGAGTTCGACGCCTTCAGAGTGATCAGTAGTAATTTTTAATCGCGAATAATGCGCTGATAATGCATTAGCAGGTCAGAAGACGGAAGAGGCATGCTGTATAATCTTTATAGACTGTCGGACTTCACGTGCTCAGCCAGCTTTCAAATTCTAATTCAGTATCGTACGTCCGAGGCTTGTCACAGATCATGCGCATACACGACGTCAAATTGTCACCCTGACAGCCAGACGGACAAGACGTCTGGCCGGCGGAGGTCGTAGGCATAACCGATTCGCCGCTTGAAGCAGATGAAGAAACCGGTCAAAGTCAGTTTGACCAGTCGGTAAGCGGTGGCGTACAAGGATACTGACTTGATGGTCGTGCGCGTTATGATGTTGCATTTTCTTTCGGCCATTTGCTTTTCCGATGTTGCTATCATGAATGGAAGGCCAATAAACTGTTAATGGATCGGCAGAGTTTTAACAGGGCTCGTGACATCGTTTTTTGCAGTCCTTGCTGGAATCTATTAACCAGACATCCTGAGAGGGAGATATGGTATGGTAATCAAGCAGCGGAAACAGCTTGGCATGGAGGAAAAAGTGACAAGGCGTACAGTACCAGTCGCGGAAAGCACGATCCTGACCGGGTTATTAGAATCACGACACCATCTAGGAAAAATTTGGGCAGCACAGCTGGGGATCGAACCCAGGGCCATTCCTTGCTGGGTGACTGCAAAGCCACAGTCTCGTTGTCCGATACCGACCAGTTCGACACCATGCGGTGTGCAGATGAAGCGCTGGCGTTGGTATACCGTAGCCTCGAACCCTCCACCACCCAGCTTTTTGATGTGACGTAAGCGCCGGTGCTTACGTCACATCAGAAATCTGGGTAGGGTCGGGTTTGAGGCTGTGGTAGACCAGTACTGGAGGGTGGATTGTTCGTGCCGCCGAGTCGTGACTGTGGCGTGATACTTCAGTGGTCAGAGCGTTCGGGCGCAATACGAAAGGCCATGGGTTCAATCCCCAACTGCGCTGCCTTAATTCTTCCATATCACTGGTCGACACGTCCAATGTCACGTGCTTCTTTCTTATGACAGGCGAGCTGGGATTGCGTCGTGAAACATACAGCGTACAGGCAGAATACAAACTACTTACTTGTGACGTCATGCGTGGCATCCTGTCTACAGCAAGCAGTGGGCCAACAATATTACAAGTTCAGGAAAGGCCACTCACGCCGGGAGAATCATAACCAATCATTTTCTTATCCACTTTACTCCGGCCGGGAGTATTACAGGTTGTTTATGACGGTTGCAAGAAGAAAGCCTCAGCTGAGAGAACTCATTCAAATGCCTGCCTTTATCACGGCGAGGTTTACTTTGGGCGGATGTAGCCTGGCATTTTCTCAGTAGTAACCGTTCATTTCAACCTGGCCGGAGAGTACTGACACTACCTAGGAAAATTCACTGCAGGAAGACATCTTCAAGATTCCTGCGGCTTCTGTAACCAAACGCAACCTAAATGCTACCGCGTTTGAAATGAGAGGAGATGGCAAGCGATATCGCATCTGTTTTTGACCTCTTCTAGTCGCTCTAGTTTTTCTACAATTGCACTGAACTGGTCCTGTAAAGACGTGGAAGCTGAAGGTTTGTGCATCAGAACACCCTCTGTATACCAGAAAGGGTTATCGTCTGCGTTGGAGTCATCGTTTTGTCTATGACAGCGAAATCAAGCGACGCTACCTTATTAGTGTACCATATTAGTGTACCCCTCTTTATTGAAATAATCAATGTACCATCCGCCTGGCGGTTCAAGCCACAACTATCAACATTTATGATCGACTTTGGGATGTATCTGTTCATGCAAATGCTGCAGTAACGTATCTGTGATCCTGAGTCTCAACTTCATGATCATCAGCCATGGCAGTACATACGGTTTTTGCAAAACACGTCTCTTGCCAGTGCTTGAAACCGTAAAACATGTCATTACCTGTGAAACCGGTATCATTATCATGCTCTCGCTGCTGCTCAGAGTCGTTGGCAAAAGTTTTCTTGTCTACCTTGCACAGCTGAGCCGATAGCCCCGATAATCCTGATCTGCATATATTGGTATGTTCCTGATTCAGTTTTGCTGACTGATTCTCAAACCAATGGGTTGGTGTTTAGCTTGGGACAACGCACAGCATCCTTTGACAGCGTAACCGTACTCGCCGTTGCAGCTGGTAGCACAGTGCCACATGATTATTACAGCCTCATGATAATCGTTGACCTACATGAGCAACATTGAGCAACATACCCTAAAACTGCCGTGCAACAAAGAAATTCAGAAGAGTCGCACAGCAAGTTCTACTAACGGACCAGAAGATTTTGTAAGACAACAGTTTCGAGCAGTTTGTCCGTTAGAAGAGCTTGTTGTGCGATAATTTTGACGGCCAAGAATTCCCGTGATTTAATTCACAAGAGTGCTCATAAATCATCTTCTTTGGAACAAACTGAATATTGTGTTAGGAGAGTCCACACAGACGAAGGAAGTCAGCCCTTTGGAACACAGGGAAACGGAACCATTCTTCGACAAGGCTTAACCAGTGCAGATAGGGGTCATAGCAGTATGAGTTTTAATCTAAACAAAGCCAGACGTAGGTCCAGACTTCAGAGGCCAAGGTCGGACATGTGGTGACCGTCAAGAGCTACATTCCTCCAGAGATTGGTGGAAGATTGGCTGCTCTTAAACAGACCATGGATCGATGGTAGTAGATTCGCTCTGCTAAATAGATTGTCCTCTTACTGACCTTTATTACATGGCAAAAAAATAAATTAAAATACAGACAACGGTTGAATTCGAAACCATAACAATTGCGAAGCGTCCGTCTTTTCAGTTTGATCTGCGTGGAGAAATTCAATCTTAAATGCCTGTAGTGTTTCTGAGTATGCGCATACCATGCCACTTATCCTGAAGTTGGGTTGGGCAAACATCATGACCCTGTACCTAACATGGCATCTGTTCTCACAATCGCGATAATCTCACGTGTTGGTAGCTATTTTGTCTCACTCTTCTTCGCGCTCCTTCCCGTTACATTGCCTTTAGTTGCACGAACGACCACGCGCATGCACCGATATAATCTGCGCACGTGCAAGCAGGATGTATCTACAGCCACAAATCTCTAGGCATAGATGTCGGCGGCAGGGGTCCGTGGTCAATGCGGATTCCCCTCCCCGGCGAAGCTTCTCAAACAATTTAACATCAACGAAATCCTTATTCTTGGAATGCACCAGGTTTACTTTGTTCTTATCATCACTATGACTGCTACATTCTCTAGCAAAAGCCAAGGACAGATCTCACGTGGACATAATAAATTCACGACTTTGCTGTACAACCCTCTTTGAAAATGTTACAGTTAGCGTGAAAAAAAAAAACAATATGCCGCAGAGTTTCTTCTCGGAGCTTTCTCGACCTCACTCAAGGTTGGTTTCAGGTGTTATGCGCAACTGTTCAGGTGGTTGTGGCGCGGACATGCTAGCACGCATGCAAGAGTGACCCATCAGGGTCTTGAGCTGAAAAATTTAGCAGACAACCAGAGCTCCGACAATCTTAGAGCGACTTCCCGAAAGCGCCTTTGGCAGAGGAGGGAGTTCAACAGTCGAGAAACTTTGAACAGTCAGTGACATAATAGGGAACGGCGGTTTGCTTCGACTGCTCACTCGCATCGTCTAGTCCTCTTGGCTGCGTCGCTTCCACCTGCAGAGAAGCTTGTGCTGTTGTACTAGTACTTGAGACACTCGTCTTGCTCGACAGAATGTCAATGGTAACTGAGGAACAAAGCACAGATACGCCGGAGAGTAAGTTTCAAACAACCCCTTGCGCGTCATGCCGCAACCATTGCCAGAGTCTTGCAATTGACAGCGGATGTGCTTCCAAAGGAGACGCTAATGCCCAGGTTGTCACCCAACCATTGACGTCCACTGAGGAGGAAAATTTACCAGAAAGCCCAAGTGTCCTCATCGAGCACCTAATGGCTTTGCCAACGGAGGAACAAACAAGAATCAATGCCACTTATTTGCCTATGACGGAGCCCGTAGCGCCTCCCTGCACTCCAGAGGAGGCTCAATCGAGCGTTGAAGCGAAGCGTCGCCAGAAGATGGAGACGGACGTGATCCTCTCTCGCTTGAAAACTGTGCAGAGTCGACTTGCGGTGATGGCGTCTGCCGGCGGAAGTGGGTGAGACGGTTGGCAGAGCTTGCGGTCATAATGCAATCAAGCTTTTGGTGCAAGCCCTTCTGTAGGCACGTTATAGCTGTAGATCAGAGCAGACAGTTTATCTTCAGAGCAGTCTGTATTAGAGTCGAGTTTCTTCTAACATTTTCATGTTCTTTTGAGAGCTGCTTTACCGAGTGTCCGGCAAGGCCCGGCGTGTGCAAGTGATGGCCCTGGGAATTCACTGTATGCGTGCTGTCACGTTTCCAAAGCATGCCTTAAAGCCCCTGGTTGTAGTGTGTTCTCAAAAATTTCTCCCTTGCAGATTTTTCTCTATTTTCTGCAGTTTTACAGGGTTTTTTTGCTTAGCCCCGTTAGGGCAGCTGCGTTTGATGGTTTGCCCGCTGTTGCATATAAATGCAAAGTTACATTGTTGCAGAATATTACAACATCTGCAATGTTATTGAACATTCGTTTTTTGTACAATTTGACCCTGATTGTGCATATGGGTTATAGTACATTCAGTTTGCCAAAAGTTAAAATCCGCATAGCAAGGTCGTTATCACAGCTCATGCCTACTTTCCCGGCCACGTTGAGATTAGATAACGGGATGGCTGAGAAGCAATGTCGGTCAGCAGGATGCTAATAAAGCGGTTCATCCGCCTCGGGCTACCTGGCGTCTTCTAACCGTGTACATGCGGAGCGATATGTTCGCGAGCTTTTACCAACAGCAGCATCATTGCCTATTGCAAGGGGATGGAAACGTATGGAGCGTACACAGCAACATTGCTTTTCTCCTGCTGACAGTCATGGCTAACCCATCACTGCACGCTCTTCCGAATTCACATCCGTAGAGTACCTATCTTAGTATTCGTCAACATGTCTGGAAAAAGAATGAACGTGTGAGTTGCCAGCTCTCTTCTGGTGCCCTGAGTCCGTGTGAAGCTGCTGAAATTCTACAAGAGTCAACTCAACGTAGCCCGCTTTTGTTACGTGTAAACCTGATTTCTCCTTAATTAATTAGCGCTCCACATTCCCAGAATATATTGACTGTACCGCGAATTAATTTTCCGAACGCTCGTCACGACGACAGTCTGGAGAAAAACTGCTCCCCGTCATCTCGTCTTGGTCTCTTCCATGCAACGGCTTTTACCGCGTTCTTCGTTCTCATTTCATTCTCGGAATTAACATAACAGTACAGCTTTTCATCGTGACTTTGTTCTGAGAAATTAATTCAGCAGAGAGATGAACAGACCATACCTGCACCCGGACGGACACGCGCCCTTAAATATTAATGATGGATTGATACACAGAAAAAGAGTAAGTGGACTGACTGACAGATAAATAGATATCGTAATTTGCAAACGCAGAAACTTTGGCGTTCCGGGAACATTTGAGATTTTCGTGCAATGAAAGAAATTAATAATAAGAAATCGCGAAAGTTCGTATTCCCAAGATGAGGTCATCTGCAAGGTTCATCCGAGTCACCACCTTGCAAAACCACGCTTTCTCGTGCAGCTGAACGACACAGAGAGCAGCTGCAACGTAAAACAAATACGGCCTGAACTCAGCTTCACGCCAGGGAAGACCTCACCTCGCGGTAGCTTACACTCTGCCAGGAACTTATGCCATTATTCAAAGACCTACTCCAACATGGGAACTTAGCTTGGCATTGAGATGACAGACTTATTACAAAAGATTACGACGGCACGCCGCCCAAAGAGGTTAAGATCTTGGATCGCTTGGCAATTTCTGAGCTGCCCACAGTCTGAATGCAAACAGTAGACTATGCACTCTGCATAGTGAAACACGCAGCGTGTTATTAATAATCGTAATGACGTTCCAGTTATAAACCTCGACGCACGCAACCGTGGCAACCAACAAACTACCCCGACAATAATTACAGCGACCACCGACAAAGTACATCCACACCGTGCGCGAAGGTCCCCCTTCACTTGACTTGCTCTCATTTAACGCGAAGAATCTTTACAACGAAAGTACCGAGATTTTACGTTTCATCAATTCCCTTCCACAAAAGCCCCAGTTCATTTGCGTCACCGAAACCTGCAGCTGTTGTGTGCCCGGTTGAACCCAACTTCTAGCCGGGCCATCAAATCTACAGACGGGGTTGAGTCGGGAGACAACACGGATGCTACATACTATGCCTCGACATCTCTAAACTCGCCAACAAGGCGGACTCATCCCGAAACTGCCAGTGAGAACCTGTACACGTGGATAGAGCTGCTGATTTAAAGTCTTAAGACAGCCCTATTGCTGTGTGTCAAATACAGACCACCAACACTGGACAGTACAGAAGCATCCCTGCCGAGACGCAAGCCACGTTTGCCGAGTATTGAAGACTTGTTTAATACGCCAAACCCTTTTCGAAGCTACACCTAATGTCCGGATATCAGATGCGAATCAAGGAAGAGGATCATCCCCAAGACAGCCATCAATACTCCCTTCGATCATTCTCAATTTCGCATAATGGGTTTTAGACTAACATGTGCACCGGCCACGTTTATTCCATGATGAATCGTGCTACGACCATTCCTTCGAGTGCGTGTTGTTGTCTTCCTAGATTATGCCATACTCATGAATAGCCGCACTTGGACAGACCACCTTCGACCTCGATGACATGCTCACAGCCCTAGCTCGGGAACAGCTCTACTGTAAACAGTCGAAAGGTGATTTCACGTCGGAGCTTATCCGTTTCCTGGGCTATGTTTTGTCTTGCTAGTCTATTAAGGCAGGTCTGGAGAGGCTGGAAGCTGTGCGTTCTTGGCCTTGAGCTGAAGCAGTGAATTATATAATTATGTTCGACGGTTCCTAGGTTTCGCTAACTGCTTCAAGTTTTTCAGTAGAGACTACCCTAGGATTTCTCGTGTTCTAGAGGATTTAACTGATTGGTACACAAGATTTACGTGAATGAAAGATCATGACGACGCTTTCAGGACATTGAAGCACGCTTTGATTGCAGGTCCTGTTCTTCGTTTGCTTTATAAGCCTTCTGGGTGATGACTGACACCAGCGACTCTGCGATTGGCGGTGTTCTTCTCCAGCAGGATGACAATGGGGATTGGCACCCGTTTGCTTTTCACTAGCAGGAGAACAAGAAAGGAGGAAAGTAATCATCATGCTATGGAAAGAAAGACTTTGGCAGCGCTACATGCACTGAGAGTGTGGAAATTATATCTTTTCAAGCCTTTCGAGTTGCTTATCGACAACGAAGGTGTCACTTACTTTAAGTCAAAGATAGGCCTTAACAAGAGAGAGAGGCCCGATGGTCGGAGTTCCTGCCCCAGTTGGACGGGACGATTACCCGCTGTTCTGGCAAAGAAAACATCGCTGATGCACTCTCTCAGTTAACATCAGCAGAGGGCTCTGGAGAAGCTGTCGCATTAGATACGACACCCGAAATTCAGGAGGTGCTCAAAGCAGGATATAGTTCCGACTGCAAGATGAGAAGGATAATCGATACACTGGAGGCCGAGTAGCAAAGGGCTCTCAAAAATAACTACTCCTGGATTGGGTTAAGACAACGCGTCTATTTAAGGATGGGACGAGTTTGATGGTTTGCATTCCAAAAGGCTCTTTGCGTCGTCGACTACTAAGCCTCGGCCATGACTGTGTTTCATCAGGATATCCAGGCAGAGATCGAACTTACCTGCGGGTTTTCAGAGAATTTATTGGCCTCGCATGGGACAAGACGTTGCTCGGTACGTTAAGAGTTGCGATGTTTGCCAGCGCAGTAACGCTGACAGACCAAGCAAGCACCCGTACGTTGTTGAGTACGCTAGATGTTCCGAAGCAATCGTGGCAAAGCATTGGTATGGACTTTGTTACAGGACCGTCCGTATCAACACAAGGAAATGATCCAATCTGAACATTTGTCGATCGTCTAACCTAGCAGGTGAAACAGTCTGAACATCAACTCGTTTCGTCTGGTGCTCCTCAAGGCTCAGTACTTAGTCCTGTCCTGTTTCTTTTATATTTCTCCTCCCTTCCCTCTGAGACACAAGTCATGCAGGTCGTACCGTACGGTACGCGATGTCCTATTGGAAAAACATCCGAGCGCCCAAGATCTGCACACTGACACTGTTCTACCATGGTCAGATGCTCAAAATATAGCTCAGGCTCGATCGCACCATGTTTTGTTTGACCGCATCAATGGCAAGTCAGTGAAATATGCAGCTTTGCGCATTGAAGGAGCAGAAGGGGTCGTCGGGTCTTGATGCGTCGCAGTGGCGACGCCTCGGTACAGCTTTTCGGGGATCGTCGGAAATTTTATGTAATTCCGTTGCTACGTTTGTTCAGCGCACCGCAACGGACTGCGTTGATCCAGCTGGCCTCACGGCGTTCATTTCCTGTGAACTTGTTCCACTGGGTAAACCCAGGATTTCGGCAGATAGGTCCTAAGGACTATGTGAAACTGTTCGGAGGGTCGTCGGAAAAGCAATAATCATTATGTCCGTCAAGGGTCCAGCCGTTTTTGGCAGCAGCAGGTCCTCTGCAACTCTGCGCAGGTTAACTGGCTGGTTGCGAAACCCCTGGCATAGTACTCAGGCGATGTTTGACGACGAAAGCACCGATGATGTCCTAGTGGTCGACAGAAGCAATACTAGTACCTTCAACAGCCTGAACCGTCTAGTGGCGCTGTAAAACATTCTGCGATTGTGCGCTGTCATGGCCCCCATCCTTATCAATACGTACCGTGGTCACGCTGAGCTATTCGTCTATGGATAGTTTTTCTATTCGCAGGAAGGCTAGTCCTACACAAGGAGACCCTTTGGCTACGGCAAGTACGCGGTGGTACTTCTCATCAGATCAATTTCTGCTAAAGGAACTTCTCAAGTATGGTTTGCAGATGGCGCGCCTTCTGGCCTCCTGCACTCTCCTCGCCTCTGGTGGGACACAGTCGTTGCGCGGGATCCTGCGCTACTGAAATTTTAGCCGCTGTTCTGCGTGTTGCAATTTGTCTGCCACCTGCCTTATATTATATATATATATATACACGTGTATATACATATATAACAGACAAGAAACTCCGCTTGCTCTCAGACATCATGTAGACAAACCATCTGAGTAAAAACTTGAAGCTTTTTACCCTAGATGGCATCTTCAGCAGTGACCCTGGGTAGACTAGATAACTGTTAAACTAGGAACAACCAATAGTATAGCCACCAAAGACACTCATAGAACCAAAAACAACTCATAATTATAACCCCAACGCTAGTAACAAACATTCAGATGGTTTTTCTGCAGGATGACTGTAAGCAAGTGGAGTTTCTTGTCTGCAATTTATTTGTTTGCCTTCACCTCAAATTTGGTTAAATACAAACATACATACATACATACATATATATATGCACAAGAAAAGTCACTCACACCAGCAAAAGGATAGTTTTTTGTTGACGTTTTGATCCTTACACTACGACCTTCATCAGAACTGTGGTGTACAAGTATTTCAACTGACATGTCATAAATATAGCAAGCGGGGGTTCTTCTTCACTCTAACCACTAAAATGACAACTGAGTTTTACATGTCAGCATGGCTCAGAAGCAGACAAAAGCACACGAGAGCCATACCAGGCCAGGACTTGCAGATCTTTCAGCTATTGCTAACCATCCCCTTCTTACAGATCATGCCCTATATTGGAAACCGACCATAGTGGCACAAGAACAGAACTGCACAAAGAGGAAGATACGGGAGGCCTTAGCTATTCACAAACTGGACTCGAGGGATGGCACTATGAATTCAGACAGAGGGACACAATTGAGCAAGTTGTGGTTAGACTCAGCTCAGTAAAAACAAATGCTTCTCTTGATGTGTAAAACTCAGTTGTCATTTTAGTGGTTGAGTGTTAGATAGTGGTTAAAATGATAGAAGAATCCCCGCTTGCTATATAATATGTAGGTTGAAGTACTTGCATGCCACAGTTTTGATAAAGGTCCTAGTATAAGGATTGAAACATCAACAAAAAAAAAACTATCCTTTGCTGATGTGAGTTACTTTTCTTGAATTAACGATCTCAGCGTGATATCTTGGATATATATATATCTCTTCTTCTTCTTGGTTTATTCTGATGATGGCTGAAAGCCAGTGCAGAAGTGTAAAATAAAAACAATAAATAAAAGTAAAAATAAATAAGATGAAACAGAGAGCTATAGCTGAAGCTGAGGCAAACTTTTATGCACGGGTATGTCATGTACAGGGAGGAGGAAGGATTATTAGTGTTTGTAAGGTAGCGTTGAACATGTGCATTGGTAAGTTTGCAAGTTCGCATATCAGAAGGACAAAAGGAAGTCTGTCAAAAGACATGCCCCGTGTGAGGATCGAACTCATGACCTTCAGATTATGAGACTGACACGTTGCCTACTGCACTAACGAGGTAGGCATTTGCCCTTTCTGATGTCAAAGGCTCTGCTCTTTTCAATAGAGTGTTGAGCACTTTCCGCTTGCTGGAATTTTCTTACTCTTATACATGTATAAGATATATTTTTATTTATTGAAAAGACAAGAAACTGAACTTTCTCACAGACATACTTCATTCTAGCAGGAGACAACACTCAAGGCTTTTGCCACAGTTGCACCATCAGGAGCTATACTGGGTAATAGCAAAATCAAACAAGGAAGAGATCTTAAATACTATACTGTTAGAATAAAGTATGTCTGTGAGTAAGTTCAGTTTCTTGTCTGCTCTATATCTTTTGCCTCCACATCAAACTTGGTAATATATATATTATGTATATATACATATATATATATACATATATATATATGTGAGCCCCTATAGTGGGCCACAATACCAAATCTGGCCATGGACAAGGTCAAAGGCCAGGCGATCGAAACATGCCATTGCCATGAATCAGAGTAGGAACTGTATCAGGGACAGTTCAAAGAGCAAGTAAGACCACAACCACTGTTGATTGTTTGCGTGAAAACAAATCAACTGAACGTGTCACTCAAACAAATCACGATGAATGAAGGAGAGCTTTTCCCTGCAAACGGCTTCCGCGTAGGAACTGTACCAAGGACAGTTCGAAAAGCAAGTTAAGTAAGACAAAGGACAGAGGGGTAGACCAGTGTTGGTCAACGTACGACGATATCGTTGAAGCCTGCAAACTGAAAGCCTCCAACAAGACG
>JAOWAW010104393.1:0-14749 GCA_028565695.1 Nicola tetela
AGAATTTCTGCACTGGCCAAAGGCCATCATCAGAATAAAATGAATGAATGAATGAAAGAAATCGCAGCATAAGGATCATGAGCCTGTGGGCATATGAGCCGACCGACAAGCGGCTGGAAACGATTCCGTAGCGACCATCAGAGTGGCCCCATTACTGTTGACTGAAGTGGTATACTTAGAAAATTAATAAACCAAATCCTTGAGCGCAGCGACCTGCTGCCTTAGATAAGATTCTTGGCCACTGACACATCAACGAATTGTTTTACTGCGACGTTTCGGCCTTGAGACTAAGGCCTTCGTCAGGCAGAAATGAGCGAACCGTGACAATGCAGAAAACTTATAACGAAAGTCAACAAGGGGATTAACAATAGGTGTCAAAACTGCAGGCTTTATTCTTTTTCGTATAAGGTGTGGAGCCAATGTAGACCCACAGTGGTAGAACACAAATCGTTCTGTCGAAGGGGCTGCTAAATTTACAAGCACTTTGGCAAGGAAAGTGACTCAGTAGATGTACCTTGTAGGTTTGCTTCTTCTAACTATATGTCTTTATGGGTGGTTACTTGTCTGACCCGTGCATGTGTGTTGTCATCTACACGTAGGTGATGACGCATCTGAAGAGCTGTGGGCCACATGATATTCGAAACTGCTTGGCAACTACTACATGCTGTCATACTTCGGAATATTCTCCATGGATGGATTGTTCAAGATGTATTGACATTATGACGGATGGACTTGGACAAATCCCAAATTTCAAGTTTTCTGGAAGAGATCTGAGCAGACTTCTTCTCCTTCGCATGTTTAAGTGCTTGCAACTGAAACTTATCGGAGTCTTAAAAGAAGCAAACGCTAACGCAGTCGGACAGAATGGCAATTTAATGGACTTTCAGCGCTTGGTGCGACTGCTCACTGACCAAGCAAAGCTAAGCAAACTGTTTGAAGGGTCTCTTGAAATGTCAAAATGGACAAATGCCCTCGCAAAAGTAAAATCTCCTCTGAGAAGAATGCTGGAGATGAGAAATCGTCTTGCACACGGTGATGAAATTCCTTGTGAGAATATTTTGCATGGCTTGGAACTAACAATGAAAATTCTAGACATTGTTCCGGTATCTTCATCTGTTACAGAACAAGAAGATCAAAGTTACTTATCAATTCATTACAAGGCTTTCAAAGACCAGAGCGCAGTACACTCACTTCAATGGCAGATGGAGAGCTTGGTCAATGTAGACGTAATTTTCTTTCCTGTAGGTCACCAGCAGAGGACCTCTAGACTTTTCTATTCTTTACCGCAGACACTTTTAGGCAGAGACAGCCTTGTTCACCAAATAAAGTCAGTTTTTTCTACAGCGTATAAAGCGGGAAAGGGATGCCACCTTCTTCTCCATGGACCACACGGCATAGGCAAAACATCTCTTGTCAGAACTACAGCTGTGCAACTACAAGACATCTTTAAAGTTCAATACTCTTTCCAAGCTACAAATGAACAAGCTCTTTTTGCTGATATTAGGCTATTTCTCACCAGTCACAGTGACAAATGCTCAGCCATCCACACGGCCTTTCGTACTTTCATCAGCCGCTCGAAGGAGCGGCTCTTGCTCATTTTTGATGATGTTCGAAAACCGGAGCTAGTGATGAGCTTACTTCCAGACTCATCAAAGCACTGTATTCTTTTCACAAGTGTTTGTGAGCTTCCATGGATTGAGAAAAAGTTTGTTCCAGATCGCGTTTTGACAGTGGCTGTCCCACCTCTTTCTTCTAGCGATTCGTTTTCTCTGTTCAAACACGTGCTCATAGAGAGGAATCAAGAAACTCTGCTCGACAATATCCAGAAAGACAGCATCGTTCAGGAAGAGGTCAGTTTCTTTCTGGAGAAGAACATGTGCGGCGAACCACTTGCTGTTCGCTTATTTGCTTATCAGCTTGCCGCAGGATACATTGACTTTGACAGCTTACAGATCTTCAAGAAACCGTCAGAAAAATTTCAAAGAACAAGTTCAGATGAGCTAGCTGCCGGCCATGTTCACATTCGTGGGTTTTACCACGTGGTGAAAATTGGGCTTGAGTCAATCTGCTCAGAGCCCTCAGCTGTTATGCTTTGCTTTGCATTGTCTGTGTTTTCACCAAATGGTGTACCATACTGGCTTGTTGAGCTAATTGGATTTCACCTACAGCTGCACCTGCAAGAAACAGTGAATGGTGTTCGAATGCTAATGGAGGCTGGCCTCGTCACTCTAGCACACTGTGAGGGGTTTGTTGTGATGCATGAGGCAGTGCAGTGTGAAGTGAGGCAGGAGTTGCATACTATCAAGGCGAGGCTGTCGAGATCTACTGGAGAGATACTAGTTCGTGAATTTGTCACCGAAAATATTTCTGACATGTTTGAGGAGATGACAATTGGTTTTGAAAACTCTCCTACCAAAACACTTTATCCTCGTGGAAGCTCAAACCCTGACAAGCTTTCAAACACATCAAACAGTTATCGAGTTAATTTTGAAACTTGTTACAGTCTGCCTAAAGTGATGGATCTCCAGAAAGCTATTGAGTACTTCTTGGAGTATACTAGATCAGATTGCAGTGACTGGCAGATTCACTTTCGATGCCTCCTTTGTTTGGCATGGTGCTACTCTCAAGTTGGCCACTTAGATAGTGAAAAAGAAAGAGTTTTAGCAGCACGCACACTCTATGAAGCCAACTGCCGATCAAAGGGAATTTCAGACGTGGCCACAAATAAACACTGGAAAGATTATCTCAATATAGTTGATTTCTGTTGTTATTTGTCACTTAGAGAGTGCCACGATAGGTTTGGCCTTGGACTGTCTAGGATGTGTTACTGTTTGGATGCTGAGTTGCTCCCACCTGGATCAGGATTGTGTTCAGCCGTGGAGTGTTCCCTTTGGCATAGCAACGGGAAGGGAGTGTTTTATTTGTCAAAGCAAATAGCTCCACTGGTGCAACAATGTCTAAATATGTTTACTTCAACGGTTATGGCGGTTTATTTAGACTATGTGCTGAGTATTGGCCGGTTACAGTTGGGTGCTGGAAATGTGGTAGATGCCTATGAGACTGTATTGTGTGTGTTCAATGCATGGCTACCGCTACGAAAGGAGTGTCCTATTAGACTACATGGATTAATTTCAAAGTTTTCTCTTGACGTTGCCATGGGTATTGTGGATTATAACAGACCTGATAAGGCAATGGTATTGATTGAAATTTCATTCACTATTGTGCTTCTTGTTTGGGACATTTACCCATTGATCGCATTGGCCATCGGTATCTGCTACAATGTCATGTTATGTTGCCGTCACTATTTCAACGTGTTGACCGGTGGATGTGCAGATTCTTTAACCGAGCCAAGTTCAGAATGCCTGGATCTGGAGTTTCTGTTCACCACATGGCTGAAACGGCTTCTGCTTATCTATGGTATTACTGATCCCAGAGGCTTCAGTCAATTTCATGTGCTAATAACTATACGCTGCTACATGCTGGCAATGTTGTGCCTGTGTGGCACCTTGGACATATTTCCCAAAGTGTTTGCCCAGTTCTTTGACGCAATTCTTGATGTTCTGAGGGACTTGATGGGGCGTTATCGGCACACATTCATTGCCCTGGCGGTATCAGTCCTGTCAGTTGTTCTATTTCAACCACTATTAATGCAGAGCGCCGGTTGTGATGAGGATCTGGTATCCTATTTGATTAACAATCTTCAACGGCTGGTGACTGAGAGACAAATAGGAATTTTTCAATCAGATTTTGGAGCTTTAAAGAATTTCTTTCACCGGTTGGAAAAGAACAAGCAAACCCGCTTATTTCAAGCTCTAGCACAACCGCTTGCGTTCTATTTAGAGCATAATTACAGCGAAATCAATTTTCACCAACAAAGTTTTGCCACTCCTGAAAAGCGAGAGGTTGACTTTCTGTTGTCGAAGATTCTCGACCTCAGGAACGTTGGTTTGACACTGTCTAAGGAATTTGTAGCAAGGCTTGAAAAGGTGACTGGGCGCGAAGCCACAAATGCCTATGGAGGCCTACAGGGAATACTGAATTCTTTGTCACTATTTTGGAAAGCAAAGATAAATACACTTGACTGATTGAAGCGTAGATCGCTCCGGTGAAGAAGATATGTGTTTACGTAGATATGACAAAAGTGGAGTATTATATGAGTACAAAAATGCTGCATTTCAACTGCCAATCTCCTCATTGTTTTGAAGCAGCCGACATATCGATGGTGTTTTGTGTAATTCTGCAGATTCCAGCCAATGTTTTTAGACAAGACGCGTAAGGTTACTTGTACATGTGCCTTGAGAACTCAGGCTATATGAATCTGGCGGTGGCGGAGTATGTAGTAAGAGTAGTAGCGAACTTAAGTGAAAACACTGGCTGGCCTCAACTGGTCTCAATGTGTGTTTAATCCGCTGGTTCATAAATAAGTTAATTTTTAACGCTGGCTGACCGCGAAAGCGACGCGGCGCTGAAACTGAAAGTTCGAGTCAATCGTCATAATTCCATTATTCTTTATTTAACTTGCAGAAAGACATGAAGCCTTATACAAGACAAGAAATAAATACAGATATTGAGGAGAGTAAATGTTTAACTACATAGATAATGACGGAATGTTCGGATATCGATATTATAGTACATGTAATTTACCTACGGTGAGAAGAACAGGGGCAGAGCAGGGAAAGGTGGTGCATTTCCATTTTTCTTTTAAACTCTGAGGCTTTCTCAGCTTCTTGTAGAGCTCGTTGTAGGCTGTTGAAAGTGCGTGCTGCAAAGTAGAGAGGGGAACATTGAAAGACAAGAGTGTTGGGAGTAGGTAGCAGAAAGTGTTCGAAATTGCGGGAAGTTTGCGTTGTGTTGCTCCGTGGGAAGGCCTCAGCCAGAACGCGATTGGGAGCTTGTCCCCGTGCCAACTTGAACGCGAACAACACACAGTTGAGGTTACATGGAGCCTTTAGCGACGACAAACCGGTGTCAAGCAGCAATTGAAATAGTGGTTTTCTTATGATAATTTTAGCCGCTCGGTGCCGGAATTTTTCGAGGCGGTCGTTCAGATGGGCATGAAGACGGCGCCAGGCGATAGAGCCGTATTCCAATACGGGGCGAACTTTCACGTAAAGGCAGTAATAATGTAAGCCTTGACAGGCTGGAGCGGAGCTCCGACAGCTAGTGTGCCAAGGAGGGGTGTCGCTTTCGCAAGATTTCGGTCGATATGGGTGGTCCAGCGGAAGTTTGAGGAGAGTATTAAGCCAAGATGACATTGCTGGTTTACCTTTTGAAGAGTGAGATCGTCAATGGTGATGTGCATAGGGGTAGATACAGGCCGACGGGTAAATTCCATAACTGGTTGACTATGAAACATGTTACAAGCTGGGGAATAAAAATAACGATGAAAGTTAGGTAAATAATCTGGCTGGCACGGTCAAGCCTCTGGCCGTGGAGCGCGGCTGTGGAAGGAGAAAACAGAAGTTGAGGAAGAGCAGCAGGAAACCTACTCTAGAGACGAAGAGAGCAGCTAGAAATCCTTGCGGACCAGCCTATATAATACAGGCTCCACTTGGTCATAATGGCATTTATATCTAGACCGATCTCTTAATTCTTCTGGCTATTGGTTCAGTTTATTTAGTACATAGGTCACAGTACGCAAGGCAGTTCTCAGACAATTTGCAGATGCACATGCGTGCACGTGAAGTGTCATGGCATTGGCGGACAGATTCAAAGTTCAGTTGCAGTTACCATGATACCTATTGTATACGCGAGTGCGTGGGCATGCGCAGTATCGGTCCTAAATTAAATACTCCGCTGAGAGCCCCCTCCCCCAACGGATACAGTACGGAAACGCGATTGATTCCGACCTGTCACCATTCTACTAAGAGTGGTCTAAGAGGTAACTAGAGAGAATCAGCGGAGAACGGTGTTGCCCAACAGCTCAGGCGACTGGTGAATTGAAGCCGGGAGAGAGATCTTGATCATGATGGCGGACTCACTTATAAAGGCCTGACTCCTAAAGGTAAAGGTAATTATAAAGGTCTGACTGTAATAGATCCAAGAAAACGGTCACTGTTGCATTTCCTCCCCGAGTTGATTCATTTTGCCAATTGTCGACGGCAATCATCACCAATAAAATAGCCGAGAACTCCTGTCGAAAGTAAACCGATGTTCCCTCATGTGGTGTACGTGGGTTCTGCCGAGAAACTTATCTTCCTTGACAATCTTATCTAACACCTAGGCGTTTGACAGGACTTTTGCCACCCGGCGTACCTTTTTTGACAATAGGAATGATACTGGATTGCTTGAATTGGGCTGGTACCTCGCAAATTAGCAAGGAGATATTGGCAGAGAAGTCAGTCATGGGGCTGTGATGATAAAGTGTGATGTGAGTTTCAACATGAGCGATACCCAGGACCCAAAGAGTGAGCTGGAGTGAGCTTAGCCTCTTGAAGTTTCTCAACGACGAATGCGGAAGGTGTGATCGCTGAATGAGATGTAGAATTCCAAGAGCCGGATCATTCTCGTAAACGTTCATTAGCAGGGCTTTGAGGTGGAGTGCGGCTGTTGTTACCGCTTCGCTCTAGCGAAGGAATATATAGTGAGTGCTTCATGCTTCAAGTTTCCGTGACATGATTCTGTGGTTTGATGTCAGTCAGTGGGTAAGGTTTAGTACCCATAATTCTGGTTACGACTTTTACGGTGCTATTTGCTAGAGCGGGTTTTCATGATTAGTTTCCTTCTTTCTCCCAGCACGTCTGTCTGTCTGTATCTGTCTTTTTCTCGACATGCATGAGCCTAGGTCAGCTAGTGGCTAGTTTAATTTAAGCAAGAAGAAGATTGGCGTTTCAAACTCTACAGCAGCACTGAAGCTGTAGTCTTGTACATTAGCACGCCCTTCTAAAGGAATCGCAGAACGATGATCAAGAGCCTGTAGCCCCATGAACCGACCGGTAAAGCGGCCAGAAGCCGCGCCATAAAAACCATTAGAGTGGCTACATAACTGGGTTTGAGCATCCACAAGCCTGATGCGGACCTGCTAGCTTGATAGTCTGCATGTGGTCTGAAAACATGCACAACTAAACAGCGCCAACTCTCTGCGCTGAGGCTCTGGAGCGATCCCAAGCTGTCAACTGTCAAAAGAGCTTAAGGCCCGTATTTACGTGCCTCCCATTTACTATCAAGACGCTCAGGAGCAAAGCCAACTGGCTGACAAGAGGGAGTGTATATCCCTCCTCTGAACACTTAGCGACAAAAATTACTGTTATATTTTCGATAAGAGCTACTTTCGGTGCAAAGACGCCCACAGTAGGAACTGTCGAGCAGGGCCAATTTGAGCCTAGGGAAACGAGTTTCTTTAGCACATACTAGCGAGGCGAAGATGAAATGGTGCTGTCGATTTGGTCTGTTCATGAATTCAAGCCTGATCGGGATATATACAAGATGTAGAAGAGCCGCAGTCGGCGCGAAGCCGGGCTGTGAAAATCGAAGCCGTGCCCCTGACCCCTGGTTGACTACACGGTTATCTCCCTGCAAGTGTGATTCGAAGATCAAATTACCAACGCAGGTATACTCACAGGCGGGTTTTACAAAATATGCATACGCCTGAGCTCCTGATTGGTAAGGTTTGTCCACCGATATGTACCAGTAATCTGAGTCTAGGGATAAACCATGCCCTGTACGAACGCTTACGGTAGCCGTGGTAACAGACGAACAGAATTATATTTCAGGTCGGTTTTTGCCTCAAGTGGTTCAGCCGGTGAGCTCGATGAATCCTTTGAATTTTGGAGCCCCTGTTTCCTACGATCGCGTAAACCAAAGAGGCAACGGAGTGGGGATACAGCTACACGACAGCACGTTTCACGTAGAGAGCCTTCTCCTGGTCTCCGACTTCCAACTGTTTTGTTCTGGATTGTTCTGATCAGCTTACCGGCTGCATCTATCGGTCACGTTCGTCTCTCTTGGACTACTGGAATTGCCTTGAAATCACCCTCGCTAGCGTTGAAGCAGAGGAAATCACGTTGCTTGGTGATCTACTGATGCATACAGACTACCTGATGAAGGTCTGTGGCCGAAACTTCGTAGCTTTTTCTTCTTGTCTAATGCTTCCTGTATATAACAGGTCATCTTATCACGATTAAAACAGCATCTTATATTTCCATAACACGGGCATTAGTCTGACAAATTTAATAACAATCTCATCGCCAACAAGATCTACATACATGCTAACAAATTCAGGTCTTCCTTGACAAGGTGAGGGAGCCTCCTGGGATTTCGCCACCTATGTGTGGTGCTCGCTATCATCTACATCGAAATTGACATTCCAGCTTACCAACGCCGAGAAAAGACAAGAATATCGTTGTACGAGACCTTCGTCATTTCAACCTAGACTACTTGATATTGTAATTACTTCTGCAAGCTAATTTGGACAACCTTTTTTCCTGTTCCGTGCACATGTGAGTCGAATGGAAAAATAACTTCATGTTGGCCTTTGAGAAAGCTTTCCCAATGATCAAACGAGAGAGAAGGGACGAGCGCCTTGCTCATTACATTCATAGCACAACAGCTTCTAATCAGCGCCCTTCTGAGCATTGTCAAGTGCAGTGAACAGGCACATAGAAAGGCGTGCTGGAGTAATTTTCAAGATGATGCTATGAACGAATTCTACAAAGAGGTAAGAGCTAATTTGATATTATAGGCTGGTGTGTTCCTATCGCTTTCTTCCACCGGAACTGACAAAATAATTTTGATTTGACATCAACACCGGAAATGACATCATTTGAGTTGTGAACGCAGCACATATTCAAAACAGAACAAAACCAGCAATGGCTAAAAGTTTAGACGTTAGTAACTGATTTACAGTCTTACAGTTTAAATTCAAGTAGTGGAGTAGGTCGATGAATCGATGACGTCATTCTCTAAGGCCCACTGTTTACCATAGACGTGCTGGTGAATCGGCGAAGTCCGATGTTTGACTCATTCACTGAAATGGAAAGCACCGTCAGAGAAGTCCACAAGCACGTTTCTTAAGTGCGGTTGGGATAGCGAAGTATTGCTGGGTCGGGTCCATGATTGGTCAGTATCGGTATATAGGGTCCAAAGTCCAAAGTCACGGGACCTGCGGGTATCCGACCTGCAACCGGTATTGCAGTTGCAACATTAAAATTGAAACATCTCATGCAAATGTATGTTGTAACAGTAGTCTGCCAGTGCATCATGGGTAATACTAGTAGTAGAAAATTTATTTCAATTGGCAAAACCAACAGATCCAAGAATCTACTACAAAGGCAGCGAACAAGAACAGAAACCACATCTATGTTTGCAAAGCAGAGAAAGCTAACGAAGACTAAAAAATTGACCTCAGACACTGACAAAAAAGACAACTGATGTTTAAATTCAGATAAGGACGACACAAGACGAAGCGAAGATGGCAAAGAGTTCCACAACAAGGAAGCTCGAAACGAAAAACTGCCCCTAGTTACTACATGTATAGCTCTACGCGGCAAAAGAGCCCTAGATGATTGTCCATGGGTGTTATAAACATGACGCTGTTGCTCAAACAGATGTTTACAGCAGGAGGTCTCAGACCATGCACTGCCTCGAACGTTAGGCAAAGTAATCTCAACAGCCATCTTACTTTGAGTGGTCTAAGTTTTAGACTCTCGTATAAAGGCTCACAGAGTGCAGATCTATCAGCACTGGCGCAAATTCAAACGGCCCGTCCTTCAAGAACCTCCAGTCCGTGGCGGTCCATTGTCCGAAGGCTGCATGCAAACAGTGGACAGCAATAGTCAAGATCCGGCAGAATACCGGAGACCAAGTACATCCTCCCAGCATGCCCATTCAGGAGGCGCCGAGCACGGTGGAAGGCCCCTATTTTGCGACCAACTTTGGCCACAATATGGCGAAAATTTTCCTCCCATGCAAGATAAATGCTGATCTAATACAACCCCAAGCAGCTTGGTGCTGGAGACAGCTGGGATGGTAATATCATCGTACTTCCCACCATCACAAGTGACGGCTGATCGAGGCCCTATAAACATGGCATACAACTTCTTCTCGTTAATCAGCAAACCACGTTCGGCAAGATTATGGCCAACCATTGAAGTGGCCTTCGAAACGAGAGACACAGCCTCATGAAGACTGTTGGCAATGGAGAACAAAGACAGATCATCTGCATATGACGGAATCTGTACTGGCAAGGAACTCAGCACATCAGGCAGATGTGACAGATAAAATTTAATGCTAAAAAACAATGGGCCTAAAATACTTCCTTGAGGAGCGCCCTTAACTACTGGACCAATTCAGATGACCTGCCATCCACGACAACGCATTGAAAACGTTAGCCAGAAGATGCAGAGGCGTAGCCGACTATACCATTCGGCGGCAGTAAATCATCTGGGCTCGGGGTTGACGGAGCAAAAATTCTCCGCCCTGCAGCGCTGAAGTGGCGCGAAAATCAAATCGATCATCCTTTCTTCGCGCGATTGACAGGAAGAAAAAAAGAGCTTTGGCTAAGCGGTTTCTGTGGTTTGAACCGTTTTGTAAGGCTACATGTTCGTAAGAATATAGATGACAACAGAGATTTTTCATCCATGCTGGTGCTAAAGGGATTGCGCAGTAGTCTTTTCCAGGCCAGCGTGTCGGCACGAGCGTACAGGCGGGGTATACAGGCCGCGATGGAGGGCCATCTCAGCAGCGTTTCTGTGAAGGAAGATGACGCCGGTTTCTCTATCCAGGGACTTTGTTACGCCAGCTTCGACAAGAAGTTGAAGTGTGTAGTGACGGCAAAGCTGGGAAGGAAGCTGGACTTTAAGCTAATTTCTTCTTCTTGTAAGTGCACTGCTGGAGAGGGAGAATGCTCTCATACATATGTGGCTGGCCTCTTGCACTATGTTGATTCCGTGGTGCTGTATCTGGAACATCAGGAGGAAGAGAAAGAGAATGATCAGCCACCGACGTCCCAACCGCGGTCTTGGGGGCTTCCTGCAATGAAACGTAGGATTGAGCCATCCCACACTTTTGAAGAAATAAACTTTAAGAGGGCGAAAGAGGGTGAACCGTTTCAAAGCGTCGTTCATGCTGAAGACCGTGATTCACGAAATGTCAGGCTCCGCACAGTCGATCAGGAGCGTGTAAGCAACTTCAAGGAGCACCTGCGGAAAGTGGATCCACCGCCAGTTCCGCTCAAGAACGTCAAAGAGCCGCTGAACGCCACTGAACGCCCATGCCTCCAATGCTTGCCGTTTGCCTCAAGGCCACTGCGTTTGCCAAAACGCTTTTTACCCTTGTGGCAAGACAAGCAATGAGCTGTACAGACACCCTCCAGAGCTGATTTTGGCAGATGGAAGGCCATGTTTCTGCTGCATTTAGGCTCTGTCAACAGAGAGGAAGTGGAGCGGCTGACAGCAGCTCAGGCAGGGTCGGATGACTGGTTTTTAGAGCATGTGTGTCGTCTGACAGCCTCCAAGATCAAGATAGTCATGTCTCGGCAACGTGACTTTGATGGCCTTATTGAGAACTTGCTATACAAGGAGCCGCCTTCACACCTGCCAGCTTTCCATTGGGGCCGTGTGAAAGAACCTGACGCAGTTGCTAAATATGAGGCAACATTTCCAGAACGACAAGTAACTGCCTGTGGTCTCACCATCCATGCAAACTACAAGTTTATTGCTGCTAGCCCTGATTGCCACATACACAACCCATATGCTGTGCTCCCTGACAGACTCATGGAGTTTAAGTGCCCAGTTGCCACCATGGAGGTGCCAGAGGTAGCTGCAGAAACAAAGAAGGGCTTCTGCTTGCAGCTGCATAATGGCAAAACATGTCTTGATTGAGGACGTGCGTATTATTACCAGGTGATGTGCCAGCTCAGTTGCACCAGTCGGACCTGGTCAGATTTTGTTGTGATGTCTGGTGAGCAGATTTTTGTAGAGCGATATGAGTTTGATCCTCAATTTGGGCAGGTTGCATCCCTAAACTGAAAAGATTTTACATGGAGTGTGCGTTGCCTGAACTTGCTTGTCCAGGTAAATAGATGTGGAACAAATATATTTTTTATTTGTAACACTTCTTATGTGTGCATTGTTGAGTACTGTCACTATATAGTAATTAGTGGTTTGACCCTGAGATTTTCTAGAAAAGTTACTTTTACTACCATCCATGACAGTGTTGTGTGCTCAGGGGTTAGTTTCTTCTTGTTTGTCGGTCTGTAGTGGCTGAATATAATTTTTTTGGCACTGTGTTAGACATTGGCATGATCAAACTAATCAATTAATAGTCGCTCCCTGATCACGAAATTAAAAAAATACAAGTACATGTAGTACACTCCATCAATCAACAGTTGGCAGATGTCTGTTTTGGCATTTCTTTAGGTTTGGAGTTGTGAGAGCAAAACGTAAGTTAATAAGGCATGAACAAGTGATGCCATCAGCAAGTACAACTTTATACATGTTTGCTGTACAAAGGTAGAAAATTTATGTCAATTCTATACACACAAAGGACAAAAAAGGTCTGTTGATTCAAAAGTTGCGTTCAAAACATTTATGGTACAGCTCTATGGAACACGTGGTTGCTGTAATGTCAACGAGGAAGAAACTCACCTAAAGTTGATGTTTGCCAAAAACAAATGTGAACAGTACCAACAAACAGACAAAAGTTTCCGCTACTTTTGCTCTTTTCATCCACCATGAAAAGGAAAGTCACCTCACAGCTACCTGCATATTGGCCAAAACAGAAATGACTTTCACCATATTGGAAACCAAGTTGGAGTGTGCTGCAGCAATCAGCAAGTCTGTGTTCAGAATTTCAAAGTGCCATATTCTACCAATGGCGTTTTCGACCACGATTCGTCTATTGGCAATTCTTTTTGTCTGCAACACACTGCTCCTCGGCATTGGTTTATCACCATCCTTAAAAGGTGGCAAAATCAGTTGCAGTCCACGAGACTGTAAATCAGCAGCTGAAAGCGTAAATCCTTTGTCAGCCAGAATGCCATCACCAGGCTCCAGCTTATCAAGTACTCCAGACATTCATGTAAGTGCAGGATCACTGATAGAGCCAGGATATGCTGCAGAGCAGAAGAAGATGTAGCCATCTGGAGTTACTCCAACCAGAACCATATATGTAGTTCGGTTCTTGTAGTTTGAATACAGCATAGCATTGGCGGAAAATGATATGGGCTTCTGCACTTGAGCTTCCCAACAGTCGAGAATAATTCTGCACCTACGATAGTTGTCTTGGTCTTGGAAATTTCTTGGCAAATTTGCTCTTACTTGGGCAGCATAGGGTCACTTCAACAGAGGTGATAACTCTCTTGAGAGATGTGGAATCCATGTGGTGAAGATTGCACAGACTTGTGAGACAGAACTTAAGCCGAAAAGACAGACCAGCAGGTCATCTTTCAAAGCAAGACGCAGCTTAAGTAGGACAAGGAAAACTCACATTTGTATGACAAGGCTCTTGGGTGATCAAGCTTCACGGCTGATACTTCGGGATGAACTCTCTGATGAGATCTATGCTTCAGATAAAGGCTGGTGAAAGTTGGCGAAAGTTATTCCACCAAAGCAGAGAAAAGAGCGTACGATATTCCAGTGAGAAACTTGAACGTCTCTGCATTGCTCGCATCCACAAACTTTTCCGGATCGAACTGTGCTTTCCTCAATTTTTCCTTCCGAGCGACGTTCTCACATTCCAGAGCAGACTTGTCTAGAATGAGCCTCTACACCCGCTGTTTAGTCAGACTAGTACTTACGAGAGTCTATGGCTGAAAAACACGTCGCTTGCACGAGGGGGCAAACTCCAAGGGCATACGCCCTTTTTCTGTTGTGAGGGTAGACCCCGTGGGACAAGAAGACAGGATCTGGCTGGCTTGGAGTTTTCTGGCGATCCACAAAATGATCGGAGCACAGCACGGTGTGAGGGGTCACGTCTTTAATCGTCAAGTCCAATCTCTTAATCCTCGTGACCCAGATTTGTCCGGACTTGGGGTCTTTCGGGAAAGTGTAGAAGGAGACCCCCGGCCATCCGAGGTAGGTTTGCCTCGTCGATTGTAACAGTTGACAGCACAACAGTGATCGTGACCTTCCATCCTCTGGTCTTGACATGCGGCGCCGATCGACGGCGCTAGTTCAGCGGTGCGAGCAAGCTAGAAGTTACCTTCGCCTTGATATTGGAACAGCTGACGTGCTTTCCCCATAAAGCTTGCGGTAGTTCAACGACTGCCGCAACTGTCCACGTGCACAAGAAAGAAAAAGATTGACATCGAGCTTTGGACTTTTTTGGAAGCAATGAGCGTTTGATTTTCGCGTGCGACAGCAGCGAGCCTTGCCCCCGTTGACCTCGAGCCCAGATTATTTACGAAAAGATCTATTGGGAGCAGTTTGACCGAACAGGGATAAGGGCAGGAAAGCCACTCGCGTGACTTTCCAGAAAAGGCTACCACACGTGAGCAAAAAGCCAGCGCGCGCTCTGGTGCCGAGTACTACATGTACTACAAGTACGTACACTGTAGTAAGTCTACAAGTCGTATACTAGAATCACAGGAATGGACTCAGCTCGATCCTGCCATAATTATGACTATACTAGTCTTGTAGCAAGCGTTAGCTTTGTCTTTTCAAGTCCATGCATAGTCAAACATAATCTACTAAGATCTTTGTAGAGTGTCCTCAGCTACTTCTTTACTATTTGTCGTAAGAAGAGTAAGAACGAAGTCGTCGTCCAAGAAGAGTCTGCCATTTTCCAGCAGCCTCGTCATGGACTTACAGGC
>JAOWAW010104404.1:0-14748 GCA_028565695.1 Nicola tetela
TCTTCTTCTTCTTCTTCTTCTTCTTCTTCTTCTTCTTCTTCTTCTTCTTCTTCTTCTTCTTCTTCTTCTTCTTTTCCATCTTCTTCTTCTTCTTCTTCTTCTTCTTCTTCTTCTTCTTCTTCTTCTTCTCCTTCTTCTTCCTCATCTTCTTCTTCTTCTTTTGTATCTTTGTTTATTCTGGCTGCAGCTTGCTGCACTTTCCATTCATGCTGGACATGAAAGCCTGCCTAGGTCTCGTCCTGCAAAGACCCTAGAAGACCGGTTAGTTGCTGTGGCACGTTCTCAGTTTGATCGAACATTGTCCTTGGTGTACCTGTCATGCCACCAGACATTGAAAAAGTGTTTGCTAGTGTGTTGAGCAGTAAAAAGCCCTTCACTGATTTTGTGACCTCGCTCACCCTGGTTTGTTTTCTTGTTTACCGTTCTTTTCTGTTGTTTGCAAGTCAGTGTCTTCAACAAGCTGACTTGTTTCTTTTCTTTTGTTTCAAGGTTGCCAGAGTGCTTACCTCCGTGCTATGCCACAAACAGAGGAATTGTCAAGTCAGCTGCTAAGGTAGTGGAGAATATTCACTGGGTTTGGGTGACTGGCGGAACCTAGCTCTGATGTTGGTTGCTTTTTGCTTGCCAGGCTCAGAAAGGAATCATATGGAAAGAGAAAATATTTGGTGATGGGATGTTTAGGGAGGGGTGCTAAGGGATGAGGTGGGGTATTTTGGGAGGGGCATATAGAGGAGGGGTTATTTAGAGGATGCTAGTGTCCGTATTGTGCTTGGGCACAATACTACTTTCTTGTGTGGGATTGCTCATTTAGTATTTCTGATCTGCTCTAGTCTCTTTGTCTCTCTGTTTCTTTCTTTCTTTGTTACTGGCTTTGTCTCCCATTTTTTACATCATGTCCAGCTGCAATGTGTTCCAGTATCTCTTTCCCTGATCCTTTTTTCTCTCTTTGTGCCCATGTTGTGCCTGCCATTTCCTTCTGACTGCACACATCTATCCATCTGCTTCTTTTCATATCTAAAGTTTTCTTTTCTCCCTATCTGTTTATCTTGATGAGCTCTCTGTTTCTCTACCTCTTGCTCTTTCATTTCCTCTTTTATCTTCCCCATTTTTCCACCACAGCTCTCTGTCTTTTCACTCCCTCTCGCTTGAATCCCTCTTTCTCTCCCTCTTTTCTTTCCCTCCCTCACTCCTCTTCTGGTTGTTTTCTGTGTCTTCCTTACTAATAAAATAACACCTCTTGAGAGAGAGAGCTTCTTGACCACTTTTCCCTCTATTATAAACTCATTCCTGATTTGCTCACCACCTTTGACATCCATTCTATAATTCCTTCAATTTGTTCTTGCAGACATTTTTGAAACAGAGCAGTATATCATCTTGCAAAGCGATGGAAATGTACATTTCAAAATGTCAGCAACTCTCAACGTATCAGACACATGGCATCTTTGAAGTGAAGGTAATCATGTCATCGACTATTGTGCTGATTGTTTTTAGTAGGAGAAATGTCCAATCGTGTTTTATTTCTACATGCAGTTTTCCTGAGGTCACGCAAGCATTTCCACTGTCTAGAGTTTTATGTGTTTGACCTTTTATGGTAATGTTTAGACCTCAGTTGCTGCCAGTTTTCATCGCAATTTGTTTAATAGTAGTTTTACACTGTGCTGGTGCATGGAGCTAAAGTATAATAGCCTGCAGTTCTCTTCCCACAGTCTTTTCCAATACACTTCACATTTTGTTATGGATGGGATTTTGACCTCAGGATCAGCTAGCTACTTCACAACTTCCTCGGATTTTGAACTTTCTCTTCATTTCACTGACCTTCTGATGCACCTCTTTACACTTTGGCCAATCTCTGTCTGTACTCTTGGGCTGTCTTCTTAGGAGCCAAAGACTCCGAAGACAACAAAGAACTCCCCACCATACCTTCTGACGCTAACTACAAATCAGCTGGTCAAGCTTGATCCAAAGACAAAGGAGGTATACTTTGCATTGATGATGATTTTTTTATATTTTGGAAGACACCATTTTGGAAATGATTTTTTTCCTTATTTAGCTGTCTGCCACTTAGCAGATAACAGAGAAGCATTCTAAAGCTTGCCAAACTCCCCAAGTCTCAACAGCTGTATGCTGATGTGTTGCTTTCTTTCCTCTATCAGACTTGCAAGGTGTGGAAGCTCCCATCTATTCTCAATAGCCAAGCTATCAAGATGTCCGCTGACGTCGAGAAGTTTAAGATGGTGAGTGTGTGCAAAAGAAAACACTTCACAACAACCGTTTAGCTTCCAGCACAGGCAATCAACAGTTTGATTTGGGAATGAAATTTCCCAATGGTCAATTTTATATTGCTAGTTTTTAGTTTTACTTTTCACAGTGTTTTCCAAGTGAGTGCCTCTATTGCAAGGTGATCACAAACGTGTAGTTTGTTCCAACTCTGGCTGTGGGTTGGGATCTGTCGTGGAGAAATTTATTCAAAAGTGAATATTATTCCCAGACATTTGTGCAATCCAACATGACAGGAAGGCAAATTGGGTGTGATCTCTGTTGCATGTTTGTGCAAAACTGGCCAATATGTCAGATATATGGAGAGCAACCAGCCGTTTGTCAATTATAGTATCGCAGCAGAGTTCAACAGCCAGAATAAAGGGAAGGAGTGAAAAAGAATCTGATCTTCATTCAAAGAGCAGGGGATGGATATTCTAATACCCCCATTGATATCAATACAGATGAAAGCGAGCAGCTCATGGCATCGGCCTTAGGAAATTAAATGAACCTTGTAGAACAGAACACTCATGCTAGGGGAGCATCTCCCTCAAGATGATCAAATAACTGGGCTGCCAGTGACATTTGTTTGTGCTTTTGATGAGGAACAACAGCGTTCAACATGCTTCTGGTGCAGTTTTCATTTGCTGTATTCGGCATTTGGGCTGGCTATTGGGGACAGGCTGGCTATAGAAAGCAGGAGGGTTATAGGAAGTGGGCTGGCTATAGGGGGTAAAAATGTAGTAATTTTTCATCAACGTTTATACTTAACAAATGTTTACTTGCTGATAATAAAGGCTTCATTTTACTTCAGAAAGTGAAGTTTGATGAAGACGTGAACTTCCTCATGAAGGCTGGCCAAGCTGGAGAACTATCCAGGCAGTTAACAAGACTGAAGACCACCGATGGACGTTTGGGCATGTTGAAGAGAAGCTCCAGCTTGAACCTGCAGCGAGAAGTAAGTATATAGCAAAGGTTTGAATCTGTTAACAAGAACTATGTGAAAACCTTATTAGAACGCCACTTATATAATTAGGAGAGAAGGTGTTTCTACAGCAGCTTTATCCTGAGTTTGTTATGTTTGCTTAGCTGTTTAAAGTGGATATAACTCCTTTGTCTCTTTGGGTAGATATTGTTGATGGTCTTTTCAAGTTTGCTGTAATTCTGTTTTTCCTTCATCAGTCACATAATTATAGGAAAATTACCTTTTCGAAGAAGGACTTCTCACCCTTGCAGCAAGAGGCATCCTTGGATTAAAGCACTTTCTTGGGGAAAGATAAATTGATTACTAATAGACATCACAGATATCTGAGCATGCTGATTGCGACAATTATCAAAAATACGATCCTTGGGTCATGAATATCTAATGTCATTGACGTGGTTGTGCTGACTTTAAGTTTGATTTGTGTTGCGTGTCTATGAGCATGACTTTGATGACTTGTGCTAACTGTCTTTCTCTTGCCAGCTGAGCACAGATGCAGACCCACACTCCTCACAACCAGCAAGTGTATTCATAGATCACACACCAAAGAACAGCCGGGATTCAGGCTATTTCAGCTGGTCACAGCGGAAGCGTCCCCAACCTGTTGAGAAAAATAGGTCAATGATGAATTTATCAACAGCAGGACATGAGTATGAGGCGCTTCCGCTGAGGTGTGCTCAGAAGGGCATGTATGCACTGCAGGTTCACAATCGGCAACGTCCTGCCAGCATCTTTGAGATTTACCAGTTTGACGGTGACAGTGGCTCCTTCGTACCTCCAACATGACACACTTCATCACTGGCAGAGACCTCCCTGAAACCAATCTTCTATTTTTGTTTATCGTTCTTGCAGCGCTTTTGGAGGAAATTGTTTTTCCTGTTGCAGACTCTTCAGTTAATTAAATGCTTTAAATGTCAAATTTTATCTAACTCTTAGAGTGGCTTTCAGCTGTAATATTTTTTTCTGCATGATGGTAACAGTATTTGCTGTATCTTTGTGTGCATGGCAGATGTTAGCACTACTTTAACAATCCACTTGGTGATAAGGGAAAACTAATGTTCAGGTTGGACTACTTTTTGACAAGTGCAATTAAGTTTCTTACACTTTTTAACTTGAAGAAGTCGGTAGAATTTCGTAGATTATGTGCAATTGGACATGCAGATTATGTTACAGTGTATGTTGTTGCTCTGTCGTCACTGACTCTTCAGGGTGTGGGATTAATTCACAATTGAAGTGAAGATTTTCAGAAATTGCAATTTGTTAGCGCTTTAAACAGAATATATCTTTTACACGGACCGATGTCATGCACGCGGCTTTGGTGACGAGATGCTAGATTGTACTTAAGCTGGGTTAAACTGCGATGCATGTGGCGAATCCAAGTATTTACTGAAGCAGGACATGACGGGGTAGGGAGAATGTACTCCGTGTAGAGAGCACTCGGATAATGCTCACGCAAGCGTTATAGAATTGAAAAAAAAAGCAGCAAACACAATGACTTATAGAAGATGTACCTTAGAGGTGATATTCTAAAGGTGACATCCAATAGGCACAACAACGTGACATTACTGGTGACAGATAACAATGCATGTGTCGTAAATGACAGGTCAAACAACGGTGATGAAATAACAGGTTTTCCTCTACACTCATTTTTGCTTGTACAGCTCAAATATTCAATTGAGATGTTTTCCTAAGACCTTAAAGTCTTTACAGCTGCAGTTTGTACCTATGTAGTCATTTTGAATACTTAATATGTCATCATCCAGGTTTATAAGAGAGGTTGGCCAAGTTATGACTGCTAGTAGTGGCACTGATAAGGATAAGTATACTTGGTAAGAACTGTTTCTTAGCTTTTTCAGCCGAAAACAATAACATGTACAGACACTAATCCAAGAACACGTCAGCAAACTGGCTCATACGCATGGGCTAGGTAGGTGTATAATGAGGAAGCCTTTACATGCAGCTCCAAAAATGTTACAGAGGATGTTTCTTCGGCTACACTTTGAAAGTAGAGTACCACAAGGGGAAAGAGATGTACCTTGCAGATACTCTTAGCTGGGCTCCAATACAAATAGGGGGTAGTCTGACCTGCCAGGAGTAGTTGGAGATCAATCACATGGAAGCACTTCAGGTAGGTGAAGAGCGTTGGAGGAAGTTGCGACAAGTTCCAGCTGAGGATCAAGTTCTTTGTGATCTAAGGGAGACCATTCAAGAAGGTTTGCCGCAAAGTAAAATGTGTTCCACTACACCTACGGCCATATTTCGCCGTTAGAGATGAACCGCTCATAGAAGGAGAGCTTGTTTTCAGAGGACAACTGGTAGTTGTTCCATCGAGCATGCGAAAGAGAATGATGGAGAAAGCACATGCAAGCCATATCGGGAGAGGTGGGTGCTTAAGGAAGACTCGAGAGACATTGTATTGGCCTTGGATGTAAACAGAACTCAGGGACTTGGTGTCTAAGTATGACATCTGTCTGAAGTTTCTCATCACGCCACAAAAATAATCACTCATGTCCCATGATGTTGGTTTGAGACAGTGGGAAAAGCTAGCTGCTGATTTAGCTGAGCAAGGCGGCCGTCACCTGTTAGTAGTCACAGACCATTTCAGCAACTTTATTGAAGTAGCTCGGCTGTCTTCAACCACTTTGTCGGCAATTATCAAGTAGTGCAAGTTGACGTCTCCACGGTTTGGCATTCCCGATAAGTTGATAACGGACAATAGGCGGCAATTTTTATCTAGTGACGGTTTAAAGTTTTTTCCGAAGAAATTCCGAAGGAACCGACGGCAGCTTGTGCTGGTGCCAGTGTCAGAAGACACACTCCCAAAACCGGCGGAAAATGAAGCAAACAGCGAGGTAGGTACAGCAGCTCAGCCGAACGACGAAATCAATGCAGATGACAGAACGCAGAATGGAGATGACAGAACATTCAATGCACAATCACAAAGGGCGAATGACTCTGAGCTAAAGTCTGATGATGGACAGAGTTTGCGTCGTGAAGATTACTCACCCCTGTGACTGTTCAGCGCGGACTGTTCCTCGCGCAACTTTTTGCAGAATGCCTTTTCGGCTGCATGCGTCATTTTGCAGAAGACCGTTTTTGAATCCCAGTTTGGAGCGTGCGATTTTCAGCGCCTGCCAGGTTCGGCGCAAATAGTAAATTCGATAACGTAACTTTAACATTGCATAAATGTGATATAATCATCATATAATAAGAATACATTCACCGTCATATCCGAATTGAATCACACAACCCGATAACGCTTCCTTCGACAACATTGAATTATAAAAGTTTCAAACCTGATGCATTATGCTTAATTTTTATTCGACAACATTGAATGACAAATCGTGAGCAACATCACCAAAAATTCCATGGGCTCTTTCATTTCAAATGTGTGGAGAAGATTGCGCAAGCGCCTGTCGCATTTTTCGTACTTTTTCTTACGTCGCGGTGGCCCATCTCCCGCCAGAATCTGCTCACTGCGTTCCTTGGTGCTCTTTGCGTCACTGCTGCAATCAATGAACTTCTAATACTGTCGGATGGTGACATGTTACTTGGGAAGTAAAACGTCGGTGCCACCCTTCAGGGGCACTGTTCGCACGATCATCCTCTCGAAGAGTCTCGTTTTATGAACTTTCCATAACTGTCTTGGAAACATCGGTGTCCGGCGTTGTCCATTTGTTTTCAGGCGTCCGATGTAATACTCTTCGATGTATGCGGCTATAGAGTCTGCTTCCTCTGGCAGGTTGCTTTCTAAAGCTTCAAAGTAATCCACGAACGTCACCGACAGGAACAAACACCAAAGCTGGAATCACTCTGACTGCCAAAGCGAAGTCAGCATCTTAACTGTACTGTTCTTACAGACCATTAAACTGAACAGGTTTATACACATTCTGAGACAGATTCTGGCTTTTTCGAGCATTTAGTCCCTTACGGCTGCAACTTCGTGTCTGGTTGCATCAGGAGCATGGCAATGGTTTCCCATTTCCGAAACAAAACCATAGTCATCGCCTTGAGTCCTCAACCTACCCTTACAATGCAGCTCGTCTTTTCTTTCGCACCGCCAGTAGACAACTTCGTTTCTGCCCCTTTTATCAATAACGTAGGCAAATCAATCTTTAATGAGCTTTGGTTTTCCTCGTTTACTCAAAGTAAAGTAACCCCCAGGAACATCGTCCTCCATGACCGTCTAAGTCTATCCGAAGACCGTTTGAGGCAACCCAAAGCTGCGTCAGACTGACACAGCTTACCTTACAGTATACTTATATCGAACTTACTCACCTGCTCGTTAGTTACGTTATCGAATTTACTATTTGCGCCGAACTTGGCAGGCGCTGAAAATGGTACCCTCCGAGCTGGGATTCGACGAAAACGGCCTTCTGAGAAATGACGCATGTGGCGGAAAAGGCATTCTGCGAAAAGTCGCGCGTCGAACAGTCCGCGCTGAACAGTCACGCGGTGAATAGTCTTTCGACTAATGGTCGGGACACCGAACAGTGATACAGCTGAATAATAATACGGCGACCACTAACTTGAGTTTTCTTAACTGCCAGCTCGTTGAGTGTTTGTGTTCTATTTAATTCTTACTCTATCAAACTGTGCTTTGCCTATGTTTGGCTTGTGTGCATTTTGCCTGTTATTATTGGGAAACGTTTCAATGACCTATAAGGCTCCACTTATATTAAGACATTTATATTTTATCGAAAGCGTCTTTGAATTCCTATGGATGCAACTTTTGTTTACATTTAGATGCCCTAAAACGCAACGAAAA
Organism: Nicola tetela; assembly: GCA_028565695.1. Lineage (NCBI taxonomy): Eukaryota > Metazoa > Porifera > Calcarea > Clathrinida > Clathrinidae > Nicola > Nicola tetela. The sequence goes on from JAOWAW010104404.1 coordinate 8,007, forward strand.
ATGAGAAAAAGACCGGAAAGATTTTCGTAGAGGAACATTTTAATGTAAGCGGCGAAAAAGCATGTTTTTACCCGAATAAATAGGAGCCGGTCGTGCGCGAAAGCTACAGCAGCCGCAGTTACTTGCGTTTACATTAAAATGATCGAAAACTTTCCCCGCCATGTATAGAGACCCCAAAACTCAAAAAGAAACAACCGAAAACCAACAATACGAAAGCGCTCGCAGGTGTTTACGAGGATGTTACTGAAGTGTTGGTCTCTGATCTTGTCTTCATTCAGAAGACAAGCTTAAGTTCGGCGACTTCGATTTATGTTCATTTGATACACAAAACAGAATAGGTAGAGGCTGCTCATTCAATCTCAAGCAAAATGTCCTTCTCTCCTCTTTTACTTGCGATTGTAGCATGTGCTCATTGAGAACGTTGACAACGTCAGCGAGCCCGCGCCCCCTCGCTTCTGTGTCTATCCTCGCCCGTTTGGCTAGGTGGTTGATCGCCGTTGGTTCGAGTCCGCTGTGCGCTCCCAGCTGGAGTAAAATGTCATGATGATTGATCATGACGGCTGTTGATAGGATGTGGAGGAAAAACAAACCGTTTTATACTCCACTGCATTCCCAACCCCTCAGAAACACTGCCGGAGTTGCAATTACAATATTACGAAATTGAGTATTCAGGCACACAAAACGAGCCTGCAGCACGTCGGCACCGCGAAGTAATTTCTTCAGGATGAATAAACGAACAACTGTTCAAAGCTACAGAATGAAGGCGTTAGTAGGGCACCTTCTCAGTTACTCCTTAGCCCTTTACCAGCTCCGCATCCGCTGGTGAATTTTCAACGTGGCAGTTCGCCAGCGGTCCCATTGGGTGATTCCTCTTTGTCTGATTTTGAAGTTTTCAAGTGCGATCCAATAGAAACTATTCTAAATGTCTTTTTGTAGACCGTTGATGGTTGTCACATCAGCGCGATTCTTTCATTGTCGCAATTTTGCACTTTCTACGATTGAAGTTAGAAGCTGAAGCAAAATCTGTTGTGTCTGTGTAAGCGAACATTCTGCATAGCTCGAAATTCGAAGCAATTAAAGTGACATTGGCTGACATATCCCGTGTTTATGCTGGAAAATCCTCCCACACAAGCCATCATTCCAAATCATTCAGATCAGAAGAAAACGACTAGCTGCGTAGAAAGCGGAGTCCAAGAAGTAAGACTAAGAAGAATGAAGGAAATCGAGTCCACGGCAATCTTTTCCGAAGGAGTCAACATTAGGGGGAATCACGAGAATTAACGGTGTTCTGAAAGAGGTAATCACAAGTAGTGATGAATTAACTGTTCTCGCTGACTTTCTTTCACCGTGATTAATCGTCAGGCACCTGTACAAACGAGGCCGCATTGTTCGCTGCCCTTAGGCTTGCAGTACAGTGTAGTTACTATATAGATCTACCTTCGGATATCAGAATGTCATGCTTTTTCTGTTTTCATACCCGCTCTGTCAGATTATAGACTGCTAATCGCACAGCCATGTTTGACCACATCGTTTTTTTTGGCTATGGCATGTCCGCAGCTGAGAGGCTAAACATGTACAGAGCTGGACGTGCAATTTGATCACGGGAAAGAGTGCCTTCAAGATACACAAACGTATATCAAAATAATAAGTTTTAAACTCTGCAGAGCTCCTATCCAAAGCGTCTCGCTGCAGGAAACGTGTAAACTAGTTTGTTTCGTCTCTCCGAAAAAACAAAACAAGTTATAGAATAGGAGCAACAACGTTTAATCGATCTTCCCTCCACGAAAATTCACATGGAAGTCATTGATTTTTTTATTAACGGAATCGCTGAAGCAATAATATTATTCTATATTCTATCGAAGAGCATAAAAGATGAACGGCGCGACGTACAGGGGGTCGCGCTCAGCATCTTTCCGAGCTGATCACGTGATGCGCACGAGTGAAATTCATCATAAAATGTACAAGAAAGCTCTAGAAAGGAAAAGCTCGGCACGATGCAGTGGGCAGAGAAGAACCAGCTGGGATGACGTGTAACGAAATGAGACAAAACTCTTCAAGATCAGTGGCTGATCGTTTGAATGAAAAAAAGACCAACGAGCATGCGAATAGCGCCGTTTAAAGATCATTAGAGAACGTCACTGGGACACTTTTGCACATCCGTCATCCAGACAGCCTGGATCATTGTTGGGTTAGTCATGGCCAAGTGAGGCCTGACGACTGCATATTGGATAGTAAAGAGTAGATCAATCAGCGACTGTTGTTCCATCTCGTGTCTGATTCATAACAAAGCACGGATTCGAACGCGTTTCAAATGAAGAATTTTATGAATATGCATCGGCTGCTTGTAGGGGTCTCGTTGGGGCTAAAGCACCAAAATGAGCCAGAGCGGCACCGGTAGCAATCCCGATGAGATCTTCGTCTCTCCAAACAAACGCACTTCCTGATGTTAATACGATAAGGCACGTCAGACCTACTCAGAGTCGTAAGTTGACAAGCTGTTTAATCTTGTGATACAGGTGACAGCGTCTTCACGGAACTCTCCTGATCTTTCGAGCGATGGAATGTTCCTTCCTTCGAACAGCCCCAGCAGTGCATGAGTCCTTGTATCTTTCCCTTTCTGACCTTAAAGGGAAAGCAAATGCTTTCGTTTGTTCTGAAGATTGACGACTTTTAGTGCATTCCGTCATCAAGTGACTCATTTGAACTTGTCATTGAAGAAAATATGCGACAAGTAGCGGGAGATTTCGCTCGCTTGTCAGCTCCGCACACTTTAGTGAATTTTCATTCCTTTCTTCCTCAGCCTTTCGGGGTGCATGGCTGCTCCGACAACAAGATTGCGTTCCATTAATATCTTTGACGATCTTCGAGAAGGAATCGAGTCCAAGTCTTCAGTTGCGGGCGTTCTCCCAAAGAGCCCAACGTACGTCGCCGGCACACAAGAACCGACAGCTCCATTTGGTTTGATTGTAATTCCAGCTAAGGTCAGTGGCGATAGTCCTGAAGGAGGCTTCCAGAAAGCAATGCTTCAGCGTTCAGGCTGTTTCGGCGATTTCGTAGTTCAATCCCAGTTACCATGGAATTGACAAAGCCGCTCGATGTAGCAGGCAAATGTTTATAAATCAAGTTCGCCGCTCGATGGGAGATCTGAGACACAGCTGCTGTGAGCATCGACAAAACAGTTAAAGTGACTCGCATGGAAATTAGAAAACGAGGAACACTGAAATTCGTCAGGGAAATCATCCCAATTGGTGACAGGAAACGAAAAGAGAATAGACAAGGGAAAATCTCAAACGCTTGACCTTACCAATATCTCCAAAAAGGAAGAAGGGAAATCGAATAGTTTCTCGTTGGCCTACCCCTTGTGGTGTCCTTATATACCATCTCTCGTCTACTTCGCAAGGCGAGAAGTCTGCTTACATCGCGAAGCATATTTCTGGCTCTGGAGTGTAAACTTGATTTGTCGCCGAGTTGCAAAGGTTATTAAAATTCCCCCAAAATTCCCCATCGGCCGAAAAGTCATGAACATCCGCATTTCCTATCTGATACTATCCCTGCCCCTTATCGTGGCAACACCTAAAATCCACGATGGCGAGTCATGGTCTGCAGCTAGCTGGATCTTGGCGCTCAAAACAAGCGTTATTTTTATTATTAATTTTATTGGCCCCGCCGACGTCATAGTGGCCATGGAAAAAATTTAGCTGCTCAGATATTATTATATTCGATGGATGGGCGTTATAATTTGCATCTCTGCGATTACGCGGTTGTGTGGGCGATACGAACGAATGACCACCTCTTGGCTTCTCCATACCATTATTACACCATCTGTTGACATTTGAAACTCGGATCTGGACTTTTCTCTACAGACGAAGCATTACTGGACCTCTAAGTGTTCTCCTTTCAAGGGTGATAACGGCAAATCCGAGGAAAGGTTCTTCCGGTGTCTGCGCCGAGCGGTCGCAGAGCACAGATCAAATGTAGCAAGAAGAGACATTCCGCTACTCAACACGAGGTACAGCGTAAGGGTTTGGTCGTCAAAGCTTTTGAGCGGATGCGGATTGAGGAAGATGTGTTTGCTTTCAGAGGGAAAATTCCTTCTGGAGGAGACACTCTCAAAAGTTTATCCATTCATGGCTACAATTCACCACATGGCTACATTTTAAGTACTGGGTCAAACAACCAGTCCCGGGAATTACGGCTTTGTGTGGGAGGATTTACCTACATAACCACGAGAAAGGTTAGTTGACGTCACTTTAATGCCTTCAAATTTCCAACTGAGCAGAATCTTTGCTTACACAGACACAACAGATTTTGTTCCAGCTTCAACGGCAGTAAAAGCAACATGCCGACCACTGACAATGAAAGAACTTCTGCGACGTGGTGACGATCATCCGTAGCCCAGATAAGGACGTATGAACAGACTTTATTGACTCGCACTTGACAACTTCAACATCGAACAAAGAGGATCACTAAATGGGACCGTTCGCTCGCACGCACGTTGAAAATCCCCAGTGCATGCGTAGCTGATAGAGGACTAACCTGAGAAACCAATGAGGTTCCTTACTAACTCCTTCGTCCTGTAGCTTGGAACAGGCGTACGTGTTGCATGCCCGTTGTTTACATTTTGATATGGCTGAATACTGAAATTCGTAACATTGGAATTTAAATTCTGCCAGTGTTTCTGTTGTGTTGAGAACATTGGGAATCGAATGTAGTGGAGTAGAAAGCGGTTTGCTCTTGTTCCAGGTCATAACCGTGTTGTTTTTTTACCATCGTGTTCAGCACGGTGTTCACATTACAGTGTCTCAATCAAACCTTATTCTACGCATTATCACAGTTTAGCATCTGTCGGGAAGGACAGAATTTAACTATCGTTACTTAGAAGAGGCAGGTTTTCAAAGCAAACTGTTCATTGGCTTTTCTAATCGCTCGGAAAATGCGGAATGATTAAACGACGAATGCGTTGAAATTTAAATGTTCTCTGCTGTGTCAGAGACGGGGTCTGTATTATCACCGAATCCTTCCACCATCGACGGGATAAGTTATAGCTGAATTTAGCTTTGCATACCCCTGAGTTCGCGGGTAGGTATTGACTGTTTAAATGCACCTCGCTTCGTTCTCCAGATATGGCTCTAGCGCTCTGTATAGAGACGTGAAGTCATTACCGTATGGCTGTGGCTTAATCAAGTCCAGAGGTGCTCGCACTCCAGATCCAGAAAGCAACAATATTATGATAATTGGAGCTGTTCTGCAATGATAGACAACTTAATGAAGATTTCTGGGATCCCCTTTGCCGTTCGTTGGAAGGATCGAGTACGCCAAATCGACGACAGAGTACGACAGTATCGTGCATGTCCGGGCCGGACAATATTACTTGAACATTGTGCTCCCCCCCCCGGAGTCTTTTCTCTCTCTCACCACAGGTAGATGCAGCAGCCTGACCATCTTCCTTGACTATTTCTTGCTACATATATGGAACATAATTCTGCAATTTTTTTGTCAGGGATCATGATGTATGCTGCTATGAAAACCGATTTTGATTTACCGATTTGTGTACACCAAGACCATTTCTTCTATTTGCTTGCCTCTTTCCTCCTCCTCCTCCTATTTTGTTCCCTCTCTATCACCTAGCTAACTGACAATAAATCACTCCAAATTTTACCACACTATTACCACCAAAACAGTCCTCCCCATGAACACTCTTCATGAGCTAAACATGCTGCTGGCTGTCACACCGAGCGATGACGCTTCTGTCTCTTTGTTTATCGTCTTTGCTGCCTTCTTTCGGAAACAGCAACTCTGCAAGTTGAAAGAACTGTCAAGTAACATTGCTGGCAAATTTGGCCGTTGTATCTCAAAGGGCTGCAGAGTTAGCCAGGGGCACTTTTTGCCCCGCCCCCTGGTTTATTATATCTCAAAAAAGCCTGGTAGTGATAGGGTTAAGCCATGGCCTGTGGCAAAAATGGATTTCATCAGACCAAACTGAGAGGGCTCTTCGCTTACCACGATTACCTGCGCACAGGTACAGACGGGGAACCGGACTACAGTAGCTTTAGTGGTCCTCATTACGCAAATGTATCTAATGTGGCTTTGCAGCGAAACTCTTTCCAGCTCCACTGGAACACTTCCTTAGCTTTTCCTTGAGTCGATCGAGTTATTCTCGTGCCGATACTGTACAGTTCGTCCCTCCCCGTTTGTAAGTTCTAACCAAAAAGAAAATAAGCCGTTAAGGTAAGCAGAGCGATCAGTCACCCAAATGTAAAACTGTCCGAGGGGGCATTTTGAACGGTCTGTCACTGTGACAAACCGACCACCCTTAATGCAAGGCGTCACGGAAGAGCTTGCTCCAAAGGAAACGAACAATGTGGCGATACCAGTAACAGTGAGGGCCAAACAAATCCAGCCACCTGCGATGCCGTGATTTAAAGCCGCATACGCCACATGTGATTGACTCTTCGCAATCTCCGCAAGGCGGTGAAGTTCCTTCACGCATTACCCGATTTGTGAACCAACAAAGTCTGTGACGAACGACGAGTTGCCAAGAGCTGTCCCAAGGCAGCCACGGTTCCAGAAAGTTATTCCAATACCCATGCCAATAAACACATTAGTCTTTTCTTCAACCCATCCAACGACTGCGTCCCACCAAAGGCGAAGGGAGTGTAGGAAACCAGAAGAAGAAGAAGAAGAAGAAGAAGAAGAAGAAGAAGAAGAAGAAGAAGAAGAAGAAGAAGAAAAAGAAGAAGAA